>JABVXV010000609.1:0-21509 GCA_013365325.1 Dipetalonema caudispina | reverse complement strand
TAATAATAATAATAATAATAATAATAATAATAATAATAATAATAATAATAATAATAATAATAATAATAATAATAATAATAATAATAATAATAATAATAATAATAATAACAATAATAATAAATAATAATAATAATAATAATAATAATAATAATAATAATAATAATAATAAATTAATAATTTATACATAATTGTTATGTATAAATATTACCACTTCTGGATTGTCGTATTTCATTAACTTCATTAGTCTGAGGCATTTCTTCTGCTTCAGTCTTTATCAATGCTTCCGCTTCTTGTTCTTCATACCTGGAAAATTATACATTCTTCAAATGGCTTACTTAATAATTTTTCATAATTGTCATAATTTGATGTTGATTCTTACTGCAGTTTTTTGAATGTTACAATTTTGATTGTCATTATTAATATGTCCTGAAAAATAATTCGAAATTTTTACCTATGATAAGGATAGTTATCGATGTCAGTAACATGGAGATCTTTAGTTTCGGTAGGAAAACGTTGAGCACCAGAATTATTTCCTGTACTGCTACCAGGTATTACATGTTGCTGTATCCGGCTGGTTGTTGCATTACCAGGCTGCAAATTTTTCCTTAAATTGTTTGTCAGAATAGTATTATATGCTGTATATAGTTCGACATGAAACATCAAATGATACTTGTTGACATTTTCCTGCCGTAGTAGTTACATATTCTGGTCGTTCGTTCAATCCGGGCGATTGTTGTTGAACTGTGGTACCATATGGATGATGTTGTTGTTGCATATCATTGATACCAGTTCGTTGTCCATGTGCATCATAAGCCTAAAGAAAAAAGACCAGGAGAAATACTGAAAATTTGAATAATGCCATAAATATTATGCTGAATCGGCTAGAAAATATTCTGTCCTGAAGACCATTAAAATTATTTGGTATACCTAAAAGATATAAATGTACTAATTTTACCAAATGATAAACTTTTTGATTTCTTGGTCTGAAATCCGAATTTTGAATGTCTTCACATAGTATAGCTTCAGAAATAAATTCAACATTATACTGCATACATTTATCTAGCAAAATGATTTTCCCTCCAGAAATTGTAATTATTGTAGTCGTAAACAAACCATAGGTATTGTTGATGTTTGTTGTATCGTCGTAATTCCTGATGTTCCTGTTAGAGGTTGAGTTTTGTCGTTTAATGATTGCTTAACAAAATTCAATTATTTGTTTATTTATTTCCCTCTCTACTTATTTGTTTATTTATTTCACTATCTCTTTCAGAATAGCAGTTATTTTGTTTGATCATTTGAGTAAGATAATTAATTTAAATATTACAAATTCTTAATCTCTAAAAACTAATACCAAGTAATGAAACACTTTTATTATTATTATTATTATTATTATTATTATTATTATTATTATTATTATTATTATTATTATTATTATTATTGTTATTATTATTATTATTACTACTCAACTATCTCTCCCAAGATTTCAATTATATTTTATCTGATTATTTGAGTAGTAAAATATTATATCAATCAGCTGAATGAAACAAAACGAAGTATTGCATTAATAGTTCACCTGTGAAATATTTTTCACGGTGACTGTTGCCGTTTTTGTTGATATCACATCGTGGTTATCATATGTTCCAAAACTATCTGTACAATAGAAATAGTTTATCAAATTTTAATTTCATTTTCTTGATCCATTTCCAGAAATTTTATTAAGCAACAAAAATATAATTCAAGTTTCGCAATGATTTCATGATTATAACAACGCTTATCATCCGAAATGATTTGATTATCGTAATGACTATCATCCTCAATAATCTAATTACCTTAATGACTTTTACAGTAATTACTAATAAAAAACAATCAATTCTTTTAGTTATACATTATATATGTAAAAAAATAGAAATATAATTACGATTAAATATAAACTACCACGTGGATCATATATGGGCCTTTTTGTGCTGCTTACTGTTTCACGAAATTGATTAGGGCTATTTCGAATAATAGCTTGATCCACATCTTTACCTATTGAATTTCCTATTGTATCATAGTAGAAGTCGAACTGTAATGATAAAATATCATTTAAACCAGATGGATTAATTATGCGGTAATTAGTGAGGAATAATAGTAATGAATGATGCGAAAATTAATGAATAATAAATATTTGATATGCACATACAATTTTTTTTTGCAACAGTATATAATTTGTTTTAATTAACGAAATATACAACTATTAATTTTACCTGTACAGTCAAATTACCCGTGATTATATCATTCCTATACGGTCGTCCTTGTAATTTTAATGTATGCGAAACATTAGCACCGGAATGTCGTACTTCATCCAAACCAACAATTGCAAGCCCTAAGAATCGATCATCTTCAAGCTCATTTTGTCCAGAATATCCGCTACGTCCGGCAGGAGTAGTAATAGAAGTATTACTTATACCTTCATATATCTCAAACAGAATTTCCTCGGATGCTGATGTCAAATCACTGTAAAATTTTCATTTCTTTTTTCCTTAAATATTTAAATTTAGTTCAAATATTTTTTGCATGCTTTAAATGAAATGAAACAAAAAGCAATAGTTTGATTGGAAAGAAAATGATAAATGATCGTTTTTTTTTTTTTTTTTTTCAGCAGTATCTTTTAAATACTATGCAAAAAGTGATAAGAGTAATCTAGTTTTTTAAGCTCAAAATTTCCGGTTAATTTTAAATATATTTCGTCAGTTTTAGATCGCTTTCAGGGAGGTCTAATTATTTGATAGAGTTGATGACAAAGAGCAACACTTACAAATCAAATGATTCTTCCCAGTATGGGCTGATATTAAGGCCAGGTTTTGTTTGAAATTTTTGCGCCGGTTCATCCATTTCCAATACAACATAAGGTTGATTTACCACTAAAAAAAAAAAAAAAAAAAACTGCCCTTTTAATTAATTAGTCCTATATCATAACAAAATTCTTTTTTTTTTTAATCATGAAAAATTAGGAAAAAAAGAGATTCAAGTTCAATAGCTAAGAAGTATAATATTTTTACAAAACCAAAGATCATGAAAAGAACGGAAGGTTAAAATTCTTTTTAGTTTTTTTTTTTTTTTTTTTTAAAAAAAAAGTTTTTTTTTTTTCTTTAATATAGAATATTTTAGCAATATTTTTGCATAAAAATTTTAGCATTGGATTGATGCATATACTTTTAAGCATTTCTCTTTTTTTCCTTTTTCCGGAAATACTGATTATTTTATTTTAATGCAGAAATATATCTAAAATCGAAATAAATGATTGAATTAGAAGAAATTTCTTTGTATTTTTCTGATTGTAAACAGACAAAAAATTCCTACTACGATCGCCGCCAAGTCGTTGTGCTCGAATAACCTTGACACGCATTTTATTCGGCATTGCTTGCACTTTAGTAATATGATTCAGCTGTAACTGAATAAATAAGATGAAAGTTATTTAAAATCTAAAACCTTTTCCAAAATTGTGAAATTTAAAAAGTTCAAGAGTTTGTTTTTTTTCTTTTCATTTGGTCTAGATATACTTCATAATGTGAATTTCACATTTTGAGATTTTCTTTTTTTGCATTTTCTATTAAATACCTTAGTTGTGCTGTAATATCTATTTGAAGATAATTTTGAATAATTTGAGATTTTTATTTTTTTTTTTTTTTTTTTTTTTTTTTTTTTTTTTTTTTTTTTTTTTTTTTTTTTTTTTTTTTTTTTTTTTTTTTTTTTTTTTTTTTGTTTTTTTATTTTCTAAAAGAATTAGAGGGAAAAGATAGTAATTGAATAGTGATACAATTAATGGGAAAAAATAGTTTGTTTTTTATTAAATTATCAGATGATATAATCAATATTATAATCGGAAATGCATCCTCATATTTTATATTGATCAAATTATTTATATGTGTACCGATGTTGGTTGGTTGATTCGTTTCATCTTTTCATGTGTTGGTACCGTAGCCAAATTACCAGTACCATCAATTGTATCTGGTACCATTGTACGCGGAATTAACGGAAATACATTAGATGGTATCATACCGGATGCCATTCTATTACATTGTCCACCACCAGGTTCTGATAATGATACATTAGTAACAGCGGAAAGGAGACATTTCCGGATCATTTCGTCCACCATCGTACTGGAAACCATTCCCGTCTATAAACATTCTATAGTATCAGGAAAACGAAATATGATTTATAATAAACAAAATAAGAAAACGTTGGTACCATTATTTGCATTTTACATATAGCTTTAAATTTTTATATATTGTAAAAATATATAAATAGAAAGAAGTACCGTTACAGGATCCCTATTTGTCAGTTCTATGTCTAATTCAGGTCGTCCACAAAAGCATGCCATCATGTAGATTTGATTCGCGATGCATGCTAAACGTAATTCTACCTGAAACAAAATTCAAAATGTATATATATATATATGTGATTATTTAAATACTACAAATTTTTTTTTTATTCATTTACCCCTTTCTTTTAAGAATGAATTGAAAAATTTTATAAGCAAACCTCGCCATGTAGATCGGTAACTTTTGCATCAAAATTGGTAACTAATAATCGATCGCCTGTTCGTTGCGAACTCATCAGTTTGAGGTTTATTTCCGGTATACTGATTTTACCTTTTATAATCTATAAGATAAATTATACATAGTAAAATAAGTAAATGAACAAACGGAAAGAGTAAATACAAATTACAAAATTGAACCTACAAGATGGTCATTAGGTGATTGTTGCAAGCTAATATCAGTAACACGTGGCGCTTTTGTAACATTCTTATTATCGCTGAAACCTTCGAACAGTACTTCAAATTTTCCCTGAAATTATAAAACAAATACTTGCTTCAATCATTAATTATTAATGCTGTTGTTAATTATTTCTAATTTGTTTAAACTACATTTAAAACTGGCGTATTGTCGTAGTTGTAAGAGATGACAATATTGATCGAAGTTATAGTAGTTAAAATAAGTGGAGAATTAAACTTATTTATTACAGGTATAGAAATTTTTTTAGCAGCTTCATTCATTGCTGTTATCCATGCTTGCAGAGTATCCGGTACACGGTGCATATTATTGAATAACCATCCAATAATATCATTTAACCAGTCTGTTGAATATTCATCACTACTCCTTTTGCTACAATTTTAACGAATTAGGAAATTTATAATTAATGTAATGTCTGAAATCCAACTCATTCAATTATTATTTTCGATGATACCATAAAAAGACAGCAAATATAATATGGATAGATAAATAATCAGTACCTCAAATATCACGGTAACATTTAAATCAAAATATATGAGGAAAGATTGTTAGCATTGTTAGAAATATTAAAATCAAAAATATATTTAAAAAAGTAATAATAATAATAACAGTAATAATCTGTTGATTAATTTCCACATACCTGGAAGTAGCATAGGAATTGATGATGGTATCATTTACCCCGGTGGTTACTGCCGCTTGCGGTGCACTTACTTTAGCAAGCATAAAATAGCATAATATACCCACAACAAGCCAAGACATAAGTAACCATGTCAATCCATCCATGATCTTTTTTTTTTTTTTTTTTTGTTTTTCTTTCGTGAAATTGCACCGCAATTAATTCTCCTAAAACATTTCATTCATTAGTAATAAAAATAATGTAACTGCTGGAGTAAGAAATGTTTCGAATATATTTTTAAGCTGAAATTTGTCTCTCTATTATTATTATTATTATTATTATTATTATTATTATTATTATTATTATTATCATTATTATTATTATTATTATTATTATTATTATTATTGTTATCATTATTATTATTATTATTATTATTATTATTATTATTATTATTATTATTATTACCATTATTATTATTGTTATTATTAGGGATAATAGTTATAAAAGTCAAAACTTATCAATTATTTCATTCAGTTATTATAATTTATCACAAGTTATTTCTGTTTTATTTATTGTAAATTTCACAAATTACTAAAATTTTTAAAATCTTATATTCGTTAATTAATTAGACTACATTAGCAATAATAAATGATAAAGATAGTAGTGAAAAAAATATGATAAGAAATGTAACAATGAATAATGACTGTATTATTTTAGTTATATCATGAGTAAAACTATATCAAACATACCATGTATTAATGAATTGTTACATTTTCACTTTAAACATCTTACAATATCATCAAATTTAAATCTTCTCTAAATGCATTAAGATTCATGCAAAACTAATAAATCCCATCTCTTTTATCTTCAAATATGAAATTTATTTTAATATTTGGTAATATTACAAATACATTTGTATATACGTTTATATCGATTATAAAAATTCTTGCAAAACCGATACCATTTTTTTTTCTTCAAATTGAAAATTTTATTTCAATACTTGGGAAAATATTTAAAAATATTAAAATATTATAAATATATATGCATATATATATTGATAATAAACGTATACTTTACACATTATATGATACAATACATTCATTTGCATATAATAATAATAATAATCATAATAAGTAAATTGTAAACGATACATAAATGAAATAATGTATAGTTATCATATTTCAAAGGATATTATGATTGATTAGAAGTTAGGAAAATGCTATATTTTAATTAATAAACAAATCGAAAAGTTGTATTTCGTTGAAAATTGTTGAAGAGAATAATGATGAAAATTCTATTGGTCTTCACTAAGAAGTGCATCTAAAAACACACATACACACACATTACAACATTTTAAGCTTTAAAACTTACACACACAAACACATACATACATATAACACACAGACACATACAGACAGACAGACAGACACACACACACACATACATACATACATACGTAAGACCATACGAATATTCCGTTAATCGTCTCTAACTTATTAAACATTTCACCGATACCAATAAATGTATGAAATAATTTCTGGAAGTATTTAAAAAAAAAAAAAAAAGAAAAAAGTCATATATTTAATAGTCATTAACAAATAGCATTACGTATGGAATGAAAATGATTAAACGTTAAAAACGTGAAAAAGTTTACAATTGGAAATGAATGCTTTAATTCTATTCAATTCATTCATCCATTAAATGATTCTCCTCCATCATTTTATTTTTTTTTTCTTCCTTTTCATTTTATTTTTTTTTTTTTTTTTATCTCATTCTTCTTTTCCCCTTCTTTTTCACCTTTTCCTTCTCTTCCTCCTCCTTTTTTATTTTTCCATTTAACTTTTCTTATTTTTTTTTATTTTTTACATATCTTTAACAATTTTAAAAATAAAAGAAAAAAAAAAAATGAAGGAAAGTAAGGACGAAAAAGATTCAGCTTATTGTTTTTCTCCCTTTTTTTTTTATTTTTTATTTTTTGTACCATTCACTGAAGGATATAGTTAGCAATGAAAAATCGAACACCAATCGATCATTCATTGCAAAGTTTTGTTCAACGGACCACCCAAAATACATAAGTTTAAAATCCAT
Organism: Dipetalonema caudispina; assembly: GCA_013365325.1. Lineage (NCBI taxonomy): Eukaryota > Metazoa > Nematoda > Chromadorea > Rhabditida > Onchocercidae > Dipetalonema > Dipetalonema caudispina. Next base: position 14,030 of record JABVXV010000609.1, on the reverse strand, counting down.
GGAATAAATTTTATTATTTTCACCTTTTTTCTTTTCTTCCCCTTCTCTCTTTCTCTCTTCTCTCTCTTCTCTTTCTTTTTCATTCTTTCGTTCAGAAATTTTAAAGAATTATTTTTGGAAAATTTTATGGAGAAATTTTCTACTACTTGTATCTTATAATAGCATTATTAATCAAACATCTATTAATTTTTTGTTGCAAGTTGATGGGGAAAAATTTTCATTTGCTTAATTAAATTTATTTTAAAGAGCTGGTTTAAAATTTAAAATTTTAAATTTTACAATATTTAAATGACAGCATATACATCATAGCTTGTCACATGACAAGCTATGATGTATATGTCATCATCTATAGACATTCTTAGAATGACATTCAATACTACGGTATATTTTGCATCTAATATTTCAATTGAACAATTTATTTCCCTCTCTTTCTCTCTCCCTCCTTCTTTTCTCTCTCTTTCCTCCTCTCTCAGTTATTTGTGTCCTTTTACATTTTCAAAATTATCAGGTATTGCTAGCTTCATTATTATATATTATTCAAGGAACAAAATTATCGTACTATTATTATGAATTATTTAATAAAATATTCTGTTCGTAATTAATTTTTTTAAGTTTTCTCAAATTTTTGAAAATTTATGAATTTTTAAGCCAATTTTTTGAATTTTTGATTTTTTTAATTGATTTAAAAATTATTTATGTATATAGGTATGCCTTTTTTTCCTAAGAAAATTTCAACATTATATGAAAATGTATTAGAAGAATCATCAATTTTATCTTGTGATGTCATAGTGAAAGTTAAACTGAAAAAAAATTAAAAAGCATAAAAGAGAGAGAGAGAGAGAAGCATTTTTCAAATTCATGAAACATTTGAACAGAATCATGCACATACAAATACATACACACACATAGACAAATTTTAAAATGATGATGATAATAGGCAGATAACCTTTATCATTAATCGTTGAAATTTAGTTCAATGAAAAATACACTGAACCATAAAAATTCTGTTTTTTTTTTTATCATCAAATTCTATCATTTAAATAATGTTCCAAAGAGAAAAAAAAAAAAAAAGGAAGAACAATAAGAGGGAAAAAAAGACAAAGTATTTTGTATTTGATAGCAATGATTTCATTGACTTGTACCATTTAGAAATTCATAAACAACTAAAATATATCAAATTTATCTTTTCTTTCTCTAAAACAAAAGACTTGTAATTAAACAATTTAACAAGAAATATGAATTGCTCTATTCGTTTATTTGAAAAGCGAAAGATAAAGGAATAAAATGTAATGAGGAATTAGCTAAATCGCTTCTTTTTTTTTTTTTTTTTTTTTTTTTTTTTTTCAAACGAAATAACATCAACAGATTATTTTAGTTTGTGAAGTTAAATGTGTTTCTTCTTTTTATTATATAACAAAAGCTATCAGAAAAAAGAGAATGATTGAGATAAGACTGTTAAACTAAACGAAGTTTATAAAGTCAAGATTGAAAAGAGATATATTTAGACGTAGAATTGATTGTTTGAAATTTCTATCGATCAAGCTTACATATAAAAAAAAAAATTACGATCTAGTAGCAGAATTTTTATCGAAAAAAGTATATTGAAATTTCAAATTAAATGAAAAACATTGATACTATTTATTTGAACATATTTTAATATATGGAAATGATTTACTATAATATTACCAAGGAATAATACATTGTGCTGGTCAAAGATTAAATTGTATCAAATTGCAAATATGTTGAAGTGTAAATTAAATGCAAACAAATATCATTTTGTAAGCTTCTATAAACCTTTATACAAACAGTGTACATAACTAATTGCCAAAAACCAAAAGTGTTATATTATTACCAAAAATAAGTTTAAATGATAAAAATTTAAATGATACAAATTCAAATGATTTATTGAAAGAATAAAAAACGAAAGAGTAACGAAAAATTGTTTTGAATAAATGATAACGATAACAATAAAATTTAAAATATTTATTTGTTGCAATAATAAATATTTGTATTCTTACATAAATATACTTCCAATGTTTAGTAAACAAATAATTGAAAATTTTGAAATATTGTACTACGACAAATTTTTAGCATTTACAATGTATTATTTGCAGCGTATCGAATATCAATCACAGCTATAATTTGAATGAGATAAAATATCATAAGTTTTTAGTTGTTAACAATAAGATATCACGATGGTAATGTTGAATTGGAAATGGTTGGATAAACATTTCAACATGTATTAAATTTAATTAATTTTCACAAATTTCTTCTATGAAAAAATTTACAATATAATGGCAGTAAATAGAAACGATATGATTGAATTCGATATATGATATCCGATATATTCGATATAGAAATGATACGAATGAATTCCGAACGAATTTAATCGAATTCTTTGGTTAAAATTATTGGTTAAAGTATGTTTATGATCATAAGAAAATATCATTTTACTACTTAAATTATTTGCATTAGTAGTTTGATCGATTCAATTGATCAGTAAATAATGGACATTTTAGGAGAAGAAAAATACAGCCGGAAATTATAAACAGGAAACGGTTTACGGTAAGAAATATGATACGTTAGCGGTTGATAACGAATGTTGATAACGAAAATTAAGAAAAAAAAAGAAAGGAATTTGGGAAAAAAAGAAAGAATCGAAGATCTTGATGAAAGTCTTAAAAAAAGTGAGAAGAGGAACGGATGGAATATGAATGAAAAATGAAATAGTAATCAGAAAAAAACGATGTTAAATTCCTGTTCTTCAAAATTTTGAAACAGCAATAAGCAAAGCATTGATGTATAGAGTAATCGTAAAGGCATAGAAAACTTGAAATTTACAGTACTATTTTAGCAATAACAAATTTTATAAACTGGAATCACATACTGTTTGAATTCAACTATCGGAATTGCTTGTCATAATACGTTTAGTGTGATATGTTTCGTAGTTGTAATTGATCGTTGAATATTTCCTAAAAAAATTTCACTGCATCAACTGTTCACTCATTTATTAATTAAATGATAGGAGAATATTAATCTGATCTAATAAATCTTTATTGATTAAAATATATGACAATACCTTCTTGACTTATTTTCTAATAATGTCATATTTTCTTCCCAATACTATATTTCCAATTCTCAATTGTTTATCGTACGTCACATTCTGGCTAATTTAATTTTCACACCGAATAATGTATATCTAACATTCGAATTCAGATATTTAAATATTCAAATATTTGAACGATAATTATTATCTTATCATTTATAAAGGATTAAAAGAGTGAGACAATTAATTTGCATCATGGCTACAGAGAGATGATATTCGGCCTTCTTTTATTGCTCTAATTGCGGTGCGTGGGTGGAAGCTCTGTTGGTTGTCGTGCGTGGGTGGAGAAGCATAGCTTTAGAGGAGAGTTGGGTGTTGCTTTACAGCATTTTTCTTTTTTTTTTTTTCTAAGAGCATATTTGCTAATGCTATTTATTTATTTACTCATTTACTTGCAGACATATTCTCGTCGTTGTTTAATTACTAAATTGTTCATTTTTTTTTTTACTCTCATTAATTCTTTAATTTATTTTCCTATTTTGTTTCTTTCTTTTATGTTCGTATACATTTAGCTTTAATTTTATCAGAGAATGCTTTATCCTTTTTTTTTTTTGCTTATCGTTCGTTTTCGCCATGATGTTAAATTGCCATAGTTAGTATGAAGTATCAAGTAGTATTGTATTATTCAATTTGTATGACTTCTAAGATCTTATGGAAATCAACCATTGATACAATCTAAGTGATAATTTCTTTTCGCTTAACAAAATTTTTAAATTTGCAAGCCATTGCTATCATTATTTCAACTGGAATGAATTGTGAGGAGGATTGAACTCTTAAACTCTTCGTTAGAAAAAAATGATGACAATATTAATCAATGTCATTACTGAACTACATTACTAATTTAAAATTGAAATAAAATATATTACTCGAAGTAACAAACGTTAATTCGAAATGAATTACATATTAACTTGTTTATCAAGCACTGGCATCACGATCATTCGAGAAGGAAAAACAAAAATATCAACAAGACGAGCAAAAGAAGGTGAATGAAGAAGAAGAAGAATTAGGAAAAGCACTAGCACTATCAATACCGGGTCCATTACAAACAGTACTGGAAAATTTACCTTTGGTATATAATGCGGATGATAAGAGTTTACAGCAAGCTATTGTCAGTGGTAATCTTTTTTTTTCTTTATTTTTTTCACTTGGTTAAATTCTTTAATTAATAATCTGACTACGCAATCGGATTTTCTATTTGTTTTATCTGTCAAAATAGCATTAAAAAGAATGAAATCTTCCGATGCAAAGAAAAATCTTTGCTACTGAATATTAATATCTCTATTGCGATATATTTCCGTTTATTCATTTTTCTATTTATTTATTTATTTTTTTTTTTTTGTTTTAATTTATCATATTTTCATTCATTTGTTTGTTTCTTCTATATCCAATGTTAACCATTATTTTTTGTCATGATTCGGTTTTTGATTTTTTTACGTATTTATTTCTTTCATGGAATATGAATTATTTTTTGTTATCACATAATTTCAGTTTTTTTTTTTTAATTTTCTCTTATCGTTCCACCTTTTCTTTTTTTTAAAACAAACTTTTATTCCTTTTTATTTGTTTATTCTCCCCAGTTTTATATTAAATATTCACCATTTTATCTTTTAATTTTAATTTTAAATTTTAGTCTTAGTTTTGTTATCTATTTGTTTTTGGCTCAATTCGTTCAATCTATATTGCTTGTTTGCTCAATCTATTGCTGTTTTTATCCTCAGTATTGCCTGTATATGTTTCATTTATTTCACACAACCAAGCCATATTCCCAAAATCCAGCCATATTTAGCATTCTTTATCTCAGAAAGAAGAGATCGTACGCTGAATTGTTGCTATGAAAATTGGAAAAATAGCGGCATATAAGATAAATGTTAGAATAAAGCTAACATATGACTCTCCGCTTTGAGAATTTCTAGACGAAATTTTTGCTATAATACTTTTCCTCTTCATCTATCAATCATTTCAAAAATTTCATTAGGAAGTAGAATCAATTATCATTTCCATTAAAGATGTAATCGTCTTATTTAACAGTTACTTTTATACGTTTTGAATATCAATTTTCATTATTGATAAAAAATGGAATTTTAAATTTCATTTTTTTAAAAGGGAATACAAAACATAGTGTAATAAACTTTTATAAAATAATATGCATTGAATTCATTGCATTCCTCTGTTATCCTATTCATATCGTTACAGTTTCATCTCTTCCCTGCTCCATACATTACATTGATCATGAATGTTTACTTTACCGATTTAAATTTACATTTTTCGTGATATACTGTACGTTTTATAATTAACTAAATACTGCTTTACAGTAAATTGCTGCAAATAAAAATCAGTGTGGTTTTATTGAGGCATTAGGAGATTAAGTAGTATTAGCATTAAGAAATTAAATACTTGAATAAATGATAATTAAGAAACTAATTAATTAATAGCGAGACCAGATTATGCGAGTTATCTTGCTTTAATTCCCACATTTTATCCAGTTTTAATCCTTGAGTAGTAAAACTCCAAAAAATCCAGTCAGATATCAAGATTTCCCGATTCGAAGTATCTATTGAGCATGAAAGATGCGAATTTATGAAATAATTGATGTATTAAGTATTGCTTCAAAGTTCCTAATTAGTTTTTCCAAGGTTTTTTATACTTTTTCCCTTTCCTTTTTTTTTCTTTTCTTTTCTTTTTTTTGCAGCGGAAAGTGACCACACGGACGAGAAGGTATCGTTCAAACGAGGCCATCATCGCCGTTCCTCTTATGAATCGACACAGATCCAGTTGACGCACCACCCTCGACGCTCAAGTTTTCATCGCAATATCCACTGGATAAATAACAAATCCTTGACTACGCCGGGTTCTTTTCTGAAGTGATTATTTCGCTTGCCTTATTTTCATCTCAGTAAACTTGTCCTTAAATTTATCAGTCGAGTTCTATGCTCGATTCATTCCTTTTATTGTTTGTGCTGGTTTTAACGAAATCAAAAAAGGCAAGAGCTATTTATCGGAAGTTAAAGACGTATAGGTCATCCGCTTCATTCAATTTATTTGACTATTATTAGGACAAACTCTATGGAAACCAAATTCTTCTCTTTATATTTTGTTTACAATAAAAGGAATCGGGAAAGAAAGAAGTGTTCAATCTCGTTGTGTTACTCCCTTTCCCCGCTCTTCAAACTGGTTATTTAATATGATTTCAAAGGTAACGATTTCCTGCGTCAGTAGCATTCTGCGTTTTCCTTACATTTCTCGGCTTATTATTTCATCCTTTTGTCCTATTTGGCCTCTAAACAAAATCCAAGTTTGAAATATTAAGTCGTCTCTTCTCCTCTTTTTATTCACATTTGAAATGAAATATATGATTATATTATTTAACATTTTTGTACTTTTATCAATCGTGAAAATTTATGCAATCATCTATCCCAGTAACTGCTTATAGATTACAATCACAAATGAGGAAATCACCATCATCCGCTTTCGAATCCAGCCATTTCTCACGTTCAATTTCTTTCAAAGATGATTATGATGTGGAAGGAGTTTGTGATCAGCGTTCTGATAATTTATCACTTGCTAGTTCAATGACTGTTACTACTGATGGTGCTATAACAACTACAACTCCAGTTATTGCTACAGCTGGAACAGCTCCTGATTCTGCAATCGGTAAACATACCGTAAATATATAGTATTGTAGTTTATATATGTCACATTTCACATATTTTAAATTTCAAAATATTTTAGATTCTAAGAGATTTCAAGGATAAATTTTATTGATTTACAGTATTCCTTAAAAATTCCGTCTGAGACATTTTGCTGTCATACGATGTCAACAAAGGTTAGGTAGTGTTAGAATAAATTCAAATGATTATAAACATATCGAGGTGACTTTCCGGTTTATTGGCTGATAAAAAGTAGACTATAACATGAATTTATTCCTACAAGCGAGTAGTTTAAGTAGAATAGTAATAAGGGTTTAGTTCGGAATTTATATTGAAATCTCATTGCACTGATTTCAATGAAAGGGATTGCATCGGACAGATGTCGGTGCTGATAATGATTAATCCATTGTAAAGCATTTTCAAACACAACTTGAAAAACTCGTTTAAATGGTTGCAGGTGAGTCGTTGAGTTCGAAACGGAGTTCACTGGACCGTCATAGTGAATTATCGGCTGGGATCATTCGTGACGGTGATGATGATAGCGTTAATGATGAAGACAGAGTTAGCGATGACGGCAATAGTTCCGGTAATTTGGATGGCATGCTTGACGACAGGACGCGGAAGCGCAGTAAAAAGGTTGGACGAAATGCGTTGTCACTTATATCCAGCACTTTTACAAGGTTTGTCTTTTACACAGATGGATCAACCATGAAGGATGAACTGGAAGCCCTTGAAAATAGAGAAGAGGTGCGAACGATTCCTTAGATTGGAAATTAACATATAGATTTGACTCACATATATTTTTTAAATTTTCAGTAAATTTTGTATCATAATCGAGGGGCCACATTTATTTTCGTCTTATGGATTTGATCTGTTTAGGTTATGGTCTTTTTTAATTTCCAAATTACTTTTTTAGAAAATTATTTTTTCGTAATAAACAACAAGAGGGCCAGCACACAAGTTCTTGGCGAATATTTGGAAGTAAGCAGTGGAAAAATAGTGATGGAAGCTGTGCAGTTCCTGCAACAACCGGTGCGTCCTGTAGTTCTGCAACTGATGATATATGCTGCTCTACCACCGGTTTGATTCTGGAGGATAGGCCAAGGTTGTGCCGGATATTGACTTAAATTGTATCTATTACTTTTCGCTAAGTTTAAAGTTCGTACTATGAAGTTCTAATTTAAGTAAAGATTACGGTTAAACATTGATTGAGGATCATCAATAAAATCGGTGAAATTACTCGATCGTTATTGTATTGTGTTTTCTGGTAGTAAATCTACTCCATGATTAGGTGTGGGTTTTTAAAAAGAACTTAACTATCAGCTGTAATCTATTGATTATAATCCATTAGCTGATTATGTTGTAGTAACTCCGAATTAACTGTACTAGCCATTTAGGATTTGCTTAAAAATTAACATCATTTATGCTCACCATTCATTATCATTTCCCTGTCATCTATCAAATTGTTGATCAAAATCTATTGCCTAAGTAAGATTTCTTATGAATTAAAGGAGCTATAACTGAAAAAGTAGAATTTGAGTGAGTTAGTTAAAACTTTCGATAAATATGTTGGGGACAAATTAAACCAGGAATATGTCTTTATTGCAGTACTTTGCCAGCGAAATCAGTAGCAGAACAACGACGTCATGAAGCGCAATATTTGGCACTTATCGAAGCAACGAAACGTCAGGAGGCGAGACGTGTACGTCAACGACAACAACTGCTGGAAATGAAGCGGAAAGAAGAAGACGAAACAGCTGCCGCGGCTGAGGTGTGGTGTAGCCGAATATTGCCTAGTTGGGAAAATATGTATGTTTTTTTAACTGGTTCATTTAACGTAAGCTTGAGGTTTTGATTTTGTTATTCAATTGTGGGCATAAATTCTTTGAAGTAAGTGAATTGTCGTTTTCGGTTGTCTAAGTTTGGTTTACTAACCAGAACTCTGAATTCCTTTTTTGGATGATTTTTTTTAGATTCATATATTTGCTTAAGTGTGAACAAAACTAAAGTTGCTAAGGAATATGTGATAACTCAGTTGCTAGGACTTAAAACCTAAATTCTAATGCTTCGTGTTAGAAACGTAACTAGAAGTGGGTGGAAAATGAGTCATAAGTAATTCATTTCCTCTTTTTTCTGGAACTAAAAAATTCGTCAGTATGTTAAATGGCATTGAACATTAACGTTATATGTATTACATAAACAGAACCTCAGTCATGTTTATGTCGTTTCAGTTAATTCACAGTCAGAATGCTATGTGGAAAATGCCTCACTAGTTCGTTCCAGCACGTCATTGGTTCGCTGACCAATGTTTAAACTCCCGAGAATTCTTGGTTACATCATTTTAGTTCCAGAAAATATGTCTTATTTGCTTTCAGGAAAGAAAGCAAATACTGCCGTGATTTGTGGTGGCGTGGCATACCCTCAAAAGTCCGTGGTCATGTTTGGTCTTTGGCTCTTGGTAATGAGTTGAACTTAACACCAGGTGAGAATTGTTATGGAGGTAACTCTAATATGTTTCAAACTGCGCTTCTTCGGACGTTATTCATAGTGTTCGCTAGTAGGTTGCTAGCCATATTCGGTCTTTGTGTTTTGTTGCATTATTAATTTTATAGAATTGTACGAAATTTGTGTTGCTCGGGCAAGGCAACGTGCTTTTGCTACAACTATGACAGGACAATGTGCTGCCAGTGGTTCCTCAGTTACCAACTTTATAGATGTCGATCAGCGATTCATCCCACCCACTCTTCCAAAAGGTTATTCTAAATTTTTTTGAATTCAATTTTGCATCTCAATAATAACTTGCAAAGAGATGTTAAATAATTGGTTTTCCTGCAGAGAGTGATATGGAAAGAACGATAGGGCGTGAAAGTACGCTCGAGCTAATTCATCTCGATGTTTCTCGAACCTTCCCACATTTGGGTTTTTTCCAGAAGGTTTATTTTTCTGTTTCTTAAAAGCATGCTTAAAACTTGTGGTATTGATGAAATATGCCATGTTAAGAAAGGTCATAAAATTTATTTCTTTCTTTATTTCTAAATATAATTTGACCAGCCTACAAGGAAGTAACTGCGGTGCAATTGCAATTATTATAGCTTGGATAAAAAGGTAGTCACAAGAGACAAGAATAGATTACCACGGTCTTGGAATCTTATGTCGTTTAATGAATGATGTAAATTTTGTAGGGTGGACCATATGAAGAGTTGCTTTTGGATTTGTTAGGTGCCTATGTATGCTACCGTCCGGATATTGGTTATGTGCAGTCGATGTGCTTTCTTGGCGCTATGATTCTTCTCCAAATGCACCAACCGTATCAGTCATTTCAGGCATTTGCCAACTTACTTAATCGACCACTGATGGTATTTTGCTTTTTTTGTGAATATTTTAAAACGGAAAAATTCTAACTTTTTATGCTATATGACGTGACTAAATGTGCATTTACTTATCCATGTGTTTGCAGTCACAAATTATTGACTGTCTAGAAATGACTTCCAACTATTAGAACTAAATTTACGGTGAGAATTTTGTAAAAATTTTGCTATCCGCTCTAAAGAAATCCTTTCAAGCTGGCATTTTTTGGATTGCGACAACCTCAAATGACCGTTTATTTCATTGCGTATGATCAATATTTTGAGCAGGAACTGCCCAAACTGCACCGTCATTTCGATGTGCTGGACGTTCGTCCCGACATGTACCTAATTGAGTGGTAAGTTATTGTTTTTTACTAATTCCAAACCTTTATTGTTAAATTCTCATCCAGTTGCTATTTTAAAACAATTTTTCCGATTTTCTTGATGTCAACGGTGGCTTTCGGCAAGAGTTTTTTTAAGTCAACATTGGCTTGAAATGCGGATTGCTAGTTGGCAGTTTTTTCAGGGTGTATACACTTTATGCAAAATCATTACCATTTGATGTTTGCTGTCGAGTTTGGGATGTATTTCTGCGGGATGGTGAACAGTTCGTCTTTAATACAGCTCTCGGTTAATTGCTTATTTTTTATTTGGAACATTTATTTTATTATGGGGCGCTATTAATATTTATATTAATGTTAATCAGTTTAAGATTCTCAAGACATTTTTGAAATTTTTTCCTTTGTTTACTGTCAATTCCTATACACTTTACACGTTCCCTAATAGTCTAGTTCCTTATACTGCGAATTTGGATGAGGGACAAATTTTTAGATATAGTTCACTTACTCTTCATGACTCTACAACTGTCCTTTTATGGCTATTAATAGATATTTTTTATTTGATTACAAACTCTCGAGAGTTGTTTGTGAACTCTGTTTTCTTGTCATAAGAATTAGGATTGAGTAGTTGATAAATATATGTGTGTAAATTTCTTGAAACTCTTAATTTACGACAAACCGGTTGTACTTTGGTGATAATGCAGGTATCATGCACTTATATGAGTATGAGCTGGAAAACATGAACGATTTTGATACTATAGTCCATTTTCTTACCCATTTGCCTGAATCAATGAATGTCAATCAATTGTTCGATGCTATTGAACCTTTTATGAAATCTTCTTCTTCCTCTGGTGCAACTTCGGAGCACGGAAACGGGAAAAAGCGTTCTTTTCAGCAGGTATAATTTTTATGAGAGGTTACATTTATCTTTCCAAGTTCTATTTTAGCGGTAGTGTTCAATCGCATATTCGTTAAACTTTTAATTTTATAGTCATTTTGTGGATGGTCTATTCATTTCATTGTTTCAGTTTTTATAAAACTGATACTGCTCATGAAGCTATGAAATTGCATGTAATCCAGATCAATTGAAGTAATTTCTTCTTCAATTAAGAAAAGTTGAAGAAATTTTGATATATTTAATTCCAGATTCATTCCGATGTCAGTGAACGCATAGCTCAAGCGGCTGTAATGGCCGATGGTTGTGGGAAGTCTGGTTTGTTATCATCCCAAATGGACACATTACATCGAAATGGAGAACCGTCTATCCGTAAGATATTCTACTTTTCCAGTTTTACCAGTCTCTTGAGCTGTTTTTTAACTAATCTCATTAAGCGCCTGCGTACTGTTTTGTTATTTCTTTTTATTTAGTTAATTCACTGATCTTAATAGCAGACAAGCAAACAGTATTGGTTTTTTGACCCTGTTCTATAACGTGTATTTTTTGGATTTTCTGGTCCGAAATCCAAATTATTTCTATATGAAGCAATTATTACTCGATAATTATAGGGAATAATTAATTTAATTTATTTTTGGAAACATTATCGCTTGTCCATATTATAATTTACAGGACATTGCGGAGGAGGATCATGCAAATCTGTCATGACAAATGGCATAGTTAAAAGCCCGTATAATGTTGGCAAGCAACAAGCAACAACTCTTCTTTTAAATGTATGCAACATGAAAATGAGCAAAAGCTTGAGCGAATTCGTGGGTAATTGGTTTCTGTTTTTTCTTTCAGTTTTTTGTTTTACCTTCCATTCATCATTTGTTTCAGGCCTTTATTGCCATTTTGTTTCAATCTTATCCGTTATACTATCAAATATCACAGAAAAAATTTTTGAAACCTCGGGAATTTTTTCCTTTCAGTATTTTTGCAAGATTTAAATTAAATATGTTCTGTTCGAAGTCACATTATCTTCATTTTATTCTCATTGTCTTACTTGAATATTTCTGTTGCCGTTATATCGTTGCTATTCTGCTTATACTTTTATTAATTGTATTAAATTTTTGTTTTCATACCTTTATTATTCCCTTATTACTTATTTTCATTTTTATTCTCCGTAATGAAGAATGAGATAATTTAAGTTGGTAAGTTTTATTCCATTATACAGTGCGTCATAGTTTACGCCATAGATGCTAGGAGTTGTTGGAGTAGTATAAACGGAGGAATCAACGTTAAAAATTCGGAATCTGTAAAATTCAAGTTAAGGCGCTGTGGAATTTCGATTTCTGGTTTGAAATTTAAATAAACAAACGAAGAATGTTGATGTGCTTAAGCTATTGTTTGTTTATGGTAAAAAAAAAAAAAAAATTTGTTGCAGATGATTTGCTACGAGGCACATCGGCGAGAGAAAGTGATGTACAAGCTGATGTTTTTTCGAAGAGTAGAGCACCTACTGCTGTTTAAATTGCTTGGAATTTGTGGTTATATTAATGTATGATTTTGGGAACTTTCTGTGAAAAGAATGTATATAAATCAAAAGAGATAATCCATCAGGCTTAAAAATCGATTCATGAAGCCTAGCCAATTATCAATCGAGTGCCCAAACAGAGAGCGAGAGAGAAAAGACGCAATGAAGCGTACTTCTTTGCCTTGTTCAGTTATTACTAAGACTAGTTGTGAGTGGTATATATTGCTTTAATTAAATTATATTATTTTTTCGGTAGTTTCACAAATTATTTGTTGATAATTTTGTTACGTTGTTCTTTCCAAAAAATTTAGCAACTGTTATCTTTAAAATTCTTTAATGACAGCTGTATTTTACATTAGTACTGATCTTGTGAAATAGCGTGATCGTTCTCTCTTTACCAAATAATATTCATTTCCGTACTAAAAAGAACTTTGTTAGTTTGGCTGTCATTAACACTACTTAAAATTTACCGAGAAATATTATTGTTATCAATATCATTGCTCATCATTATTGACTTTCGCACTGATTTCCATGTTAGTACGATGATTATTGATTGATAACGACGATTAAAATATTTGTGTTTGAATTGTTTTTATGACGTTTAATGAAACCAATAGGGACGATATCATGGATGCAATGGAATTTTTTGCTGTATGCTAAAGTGTTGCACATAAATATTACTTGATAATAATGAACGATTTCTTCCATTAAAATAACCATGTCAAATGCTCAGAGACTTAATATTAATAGTTGAATCTTTTTTTAAAAATTGTATCAGTTGTCATTTTTTTTAACTTCAAAAAGCATGTTTGATGAATTAGTCTTCTGGAACGCTAAGCTGGTATTCATATTTCGTTGACAAATTTTAGATGTAAATTCAAATAAATGTATTGTCATGTTTGCTATCATCATTTATAAAACAATCAAATGGAGTCTGACTGTTCATTTATTAAATGAAAGTGTAATTAGTTAAAAGTAGGGACTGAAGTATGAAGATGGTGCAAATCCTAAAAAAAAAGTAAATCAGATTTTACCTTCTGTTAACTTCAAATCTAAATTCTGTTGCTTTCTTAAAAGTAGTAACAATAGTGCTACAATAATGGCTCAGACTTTGTGTCATCAATATTTTCAAAGAGTGTATTTGTCTAAGGGAAAGAAAATTACTAATCCTTTTCTTAATG
>JABVXV010000607.1:0-21853 GCA_013365325.1 Dipetalonema caudispina | reverse complement strand
AATAATAATAATAATAATAATAATAATAATAATAATAATAATAATAATAATAATAATAATAATAATAATAATAATAATAATAATAATAATAATAATAATAATAATAATAATAATAATTGATAGTTAAAAATAATAACAATAATATAAATAATATTATTGTATTATTTATATCATTATTATTATTATTATTATTGATTTAATACAAGCAATAATAATATTGTTATAATTATTTATTAATAATAATTGGAATAAAATATCGTGTTGCTGACAAAATTGAAAATTAATTAATGGAAATTGTTTGATTTCTTAGTATGTGACAACTTTCAAAAAGTTGAAAAAATAATTATCGAAAAATTTTTTTCTTGGCCTTGGTCTTTTAAACAATTTTTGGTTGATATGATTAAACATCAGGATCAAGATACAAGACAAATGAATCAGTTGAGTGGATATTGATGGTAGTAATGTGGTAAATTGTGGTATTAAAGTTGGTAATGACGTTGATAATACAATGATGTCAATGATGATAATGATAATGGATATCACAAACGTATCAAAATTATTGATGACAATGACATGATAAATTTTGGCATTCAACGTTGATAATGATGATGATAGTTGTAGCGGTGAAGCCAAAGGGTATAAAGAGGAATGATTAATGTGTCGTCTAACGGAATTTGACAATTCTTCTTACCTTTTCGATATCTTTCATTTCGTCTTCTTTCCGCTATTGCTTATACTCTTTTCGAAAATGAATTATATACGCTTTCTTCATATTTTGCAATTTGTCCTCAATATTTGATACTGTGTAATGTTAATATAAGAATAAGAAGAAGGAATGAAAGGAAGGAAAAAATGAATGGAAATGAGAGAGGAAGAAAAGAATATGAAATATTCATTTCTTAACTTTTCATTTCATTCCTATTTCTTCATCCTATTTCATTCCTTTTGTCTTTTTGTTTTTGATTATTTGAAGGGTATGAAAAGAAAGGAAGAGATTTAAATTCTGCCCAATTTCGAATATATTTTAACAGACCAAATCAATAGCATTCCATCAAACCCTTTTAAATTGTTATTTGATTTTATTTTTTTTTCTTCTTTGTTGAAAGGGAAGAAGAAAAGCAAATAAATAATTATTTTCGTAAGATTGAAAACATGCCTCAATGAAATCTACGATAGTAATGTCGGATAACATTACCTCAACAGATATATCCAAAAGTATTAGAAGTTTCAAGTAAATCAAGAAAGAAAGGCTTGTTATTTTGCATTATTTGTAGAAAGATCATGCATATAATTAATTTATCAATTAGTATATTGATAAACATTAGTAATTTCGTCTAAGGAGATTAAAAAAATTAAAGATTTTTTAAAAATTTTAAATTTTAGTTAACAATTTATTTTTGCTACAAAAATATCATAAGTATGTGTCATTTATTAAATATTAGGAATACCTAACAAATTGATTATTTTTAATAGGTTATTTGTGGTAATTGACAAGTAATTACAATACCGTACTTTACAGTTCAACAGTTTAACATTGCATCTTTTTTGTTTAAATTTTGAACGATTTAATTTTAGCATATTTAATAAAGAAAAGAAACCGTAAGAAAATTAAAAATTCATCGATAAGAAGTTTTCTATTCATAGATAATCAATATTTTACATTGAAAATTAAAAGTTAACTCATTCATTCATTCCTTTAATTTATTTCAATTTGATCAATTCTTATATTAAAGATAATATAATTGATTGAAATTCATTACAATATTGCAATACACATTCATTCATTCATTCATTCATTCATTCATTTATTCATTTATTCAGTTTATTTCAATTAATTTTATATTATGTATATGTATATATAGATATAGACATATATCCATGTAGACATTAAACATTGTAGTATATCCGGGCGATATTTAAATATTTCCCATCTGGTTGATTTGTTTAGCTGTTGCTCGTTGTGATTTATAGCTAAAATGCTAAAATTGCTCCCACTATTGAAATGGATGGATTTTTCTGCTTTTAATAATTATTTCGCTTATTTTATTACATTAGTAAAGAGAGAGAAAGATGGCGAAAAAAAAAAAGGAAAATAATCAAATTTCAAAATGAAATTCAACCATTCATCTTCCCTTAAACCACTGAAATATTTGAATTATTGTAATATTTGATAAATGTTAAGAGAAATTAGCATTGGTAGTGAAATAAAATGAGTTTTCGAGTAATTAAATACAAGATAAGTAGAAGTATATATGAGTTGGATTTTTTTTTTTTTAACTATTAAAATTTATCGTATTAGAAGTGATATGGAATTTAAGCAAATTTTTAAGCAATCAAATATTGAATTATGTTTATATGGTATTTGTCGGAAAAATGCCGTATTTACATTTCCACAATATTAATATAAATTTTGAGGTATGAGATTAAATGATTTTCTCCGAATAATTAAACATTAAGTATGCAAATAAGCCATTAGTTGATTTAATTTGTAGTATCATGAAAAATTTATTCCTACTCTTTGCAATAAGTTCGACCATCCGATAGAATTGAAATTATGAATTTGCCAGAAATATCGTATTGCATTTGAATACTGTAATTAAGATGAGTTACCTTCATGCAATTTAATGCATGCATTAATTAATTGCTTAGTATGCATGCTATAATTATAATAATTTTTAATAGTAATACAAAGTATGTTATAATAATAATAATTTTTATCAACAATATAAAATGTGCCTGGTAATAATAATTTTATCAGTAATACAATGATATTTAATATGATATGCTCGGATTTATTTGATTAAGTTCTGAAATTTTCTAATTTGCTTAATACAGCAGAATTCATATCGCATATCGGTAAAATGTTTTGAATTGATTTACCTGAGGCTAATTTGTCTAACGTGACCAGCTGTATACTTTGATTGTCCAGAATTATTTAATTATCGATATATATTACTCTACCATGGAAATCGAAATATTTCGGTCTCATTTAAATCAATAAATA
The DNA here is from genome assembly GCA_013365325.1 of Dipetalonema caudispina. Classification (NCBI taxonomy): domain Eukaryota; kingdom Metazoa; phylum Nematoda; class Chromadorea; order Rhabditida; family Onchocercidae; genus Dipetalonema; species Dipetalonema caudispina. Next base: position 18,849 of record JABVXV010000607.1, on the reverse strand, counting down.
TTATCAGTGTAGAAAACAATTTAACGGCAATGATTAATGAATCAATGGGAAATTCGATGATGCAAATGAAATTGAACTGAAATAAAGATACAAAGAAAAAAAAAAAAAAAAAACAAGAAAAATTTTTTTTCGCAATCTTTTCTGATATGCTAAATCAATTATTACTCAACATTGTTCATAATTTAAAACAATTTGCTTCAGCTAAAGTAATCAACAAGAAATGAATTGGAAAGAAATGTTTTAAATGTAATTAATTAATTTCTCACATAAAAAGATACTTTAAAATTAGAATTTAAAGGAAAGAAGGGAAAAATTCCTTTTTTTTTTTTTTTTTTTTTTTGTTTCTCCTTCAAAAATACTGAAAGAACACGAAAAAATAATGGAAAGTAAATAATTAAAAAGTGTAAAATTTTAAGCAATTTAAAATGAATAGATTTGTGTTAGGGAACGTCAGTTGTTTAAAGCATTGTTACAGTTTTCCTGAATTATCATTTTCCACTTTTCCTGTTTCAATCTTTTTCCATTCTCTCTTTTTTCAATCTTTTTTTTTTTTTTTTATTTTATTTTTATTCCTCCCACTTTTTTTTTTTTTTTCCTCCCCATACATTGCAGAAATTTTGTTTAGCAAAAAAGCTTTGCTAAAGTGTAATGTCATATCTTTGCTTTGAAAAATAGACTGGTTGCATTATTGCTAATTTTTCGTTGTTTTTTTTTTTTGCATTTCAGAAATCTTAAATTTCGTAAAATTCATCTTTCTATTTCTTTTTTCTCTCTCTCCATTTCTATCTCTTTCTCTTTCTCATTCCCTTTTTTCCTCTTCTTATTTTCAAATCGATCATCAAAAATTTATTTTTTGAGGACATTTTTTCTCGGTTTTTTTTTTTCTTTTACTTTCGAGAAAAAAAAAGCATGTGAAAAGAACAAAACAAACCTAATTTTTTCTTTTTTTTTTCATTTCATTTATACAATTATTCATTTTGTTTTATTTTATTTAATTATTTTTGTATAGGAACTTTTTTTTTTCTATACGTTTGTTTCGTTTCAGGATTTTAGGATCTTTTAAAATTTAGTGGATTAAGCATTTAACAAATTGCTTATGCAATAAAGTTTATTGATATTTATCCTTGCAACCATTTCATTCAATAACCGGTTTTTATTCCAGTTTTCAATTCCATTTTAATTCTGATTTTTGCCTCTATTACAACTCTCATAAACTTATCCCCGATCTCTCTCAGACCTCATTTCCGCTTTACTTTTTTCGTTTTCATTATTTACCTTTTAAAATGATAAATGTGTTTACTATACTAAACTTACTGCTGCAATAGTTACCATTACAAAAGGTTACTTCATATGACCGCTAGTTCTGTTAAGGATTGACCTATCATTGTTATTTTCCAACACACAAATTTAATGCATATATTTTCTGTTATTCCTTCAGGATCTTTGAAAGATAATAATTTTTTGCATCTATAATTGATTTTCATTTTGTTTTATTAAAAATAATAGCCAAGAAATCTCGGGACATACTATGTATAAAAATGGATAATTTATTATTTTATTAGAACCAAAAAAGAAGAAGAAGAAGAAATAATATGATTGGATTGGTGTGAATTAAGAAGTAGGAAGGAAAATGATGAAAAATGCAAAATAAACCAATTTAAAAAATATAATTAAATGAAATAGATGTATGCATAAGTCAATTACTTGGACAACTTTTTAAATGAAGAATGAAATAAATAAAAAAAAAGAAGGAAGAAAGAAGCAAACTTTAAATCAAATTGATAAAAAGATAAGAGGAAAAGACATATATCAAATATTGCAGTATCATTTATTCATTTTATATTAGTTTCGTTTTTTTTTTTTTTTTTTTCTTTCTCTCTTTTTTTTTTCCATTTATTTTAACAAAAAAAAAAAAAAATTTTTTTTTTCTTTTTTTTTCGAGAAAAAAAAATTAGAAAGACAAAGTTTGACTGTAAAATGTAAATGACGATTAATTAAAATGCTTTTTGATGAGGTGCAGTTTTATTTTTATTGGAACTTTTTTTATTTTTTATTTTTTTTTTTTTTGTATTTTATTACTTTCAAATGATCGATCGATAATTGCTATCTTTAAACATAGTAATAATAATTAAATTAACAAACTAAAAAGTTTTTCAACAAATAAAATATCATAAGCAACAATAATCGTTATATGTATGTATCATTTGTTTTTATAAATTAGAGGAAGAATTTTTATATTTTGGTAATTCTGCAATGAATGTTTATCAATGAAAATATTTATGATATGTTTGTTTGATTCTCGTAGAATTGATAGTTTAATTGTTGCAATGGTTAAGTTCAGAAAACGATCACTTGAATTAATTAAATTCAATGATTAGCTTAATTAATATAATAACACTTAATAGTTGTAAAATACATTAAAAAGATAGTTAATTTGTAGTAATTGTATTTGCTTGAAGAATTATCAAATCATATGAACATGTATAGCTATTGCACTTTTTATTTTCTATTTCATGTGAGCAATAATTGAAATTTGATCCTATTAAATAGGAATGTAATTTCAACAAATCATTACTAATATTATTTAATGATACAGGATCATTTAATATTTTAGTAAATATTTTCAATATGGAATTGTTTAATATAATATTATATGAGAAAATAAATTATAGTTGGATGATGCAAAACATTTAATCAAATTAAACAATAAAATATATAGATTAGATCAGAATTGATCAATTAATTTTTCACTTCTTCATTCCATTTCTTCATTTCAAAAAAAAAAAAAAAAAAAAAAACGATTGAAATAATGGATGTTGTATGAAGCAATTCCAATATCAATCTTATGCTTATTCCCACTTATAAAATTTATTTGAATTATTGATCAGAACAAATAAATCGGCTCATTGAAAAAAAAAAACAAAAAAAAATGCTTTATCGATACCATCCACCGTACAGACATACAGGCAACTGTAAACAGATACAGACATAGACACACACACACACACACACACAGACACATAAACAGACACATTTAGACTAGCTCTGTTTTACTGCACAATCGTCATCATCATCGTCATCACCGATCATCAAATCTATCTATCGATCCGTTGATCAATTCTTATTGAGCTAGCTATTTTCTTCATTAAATCATTAACTAATCAAGCAGTAAAAGAAAAAGTTTTGTTGAATGATATCTTTCCATTCTTTCGATTTATGTACGATAAATTGAATTCTTCCCTCCGATGATAGTTGCCATTTTTCCTAATGCTATTTGTCGTAATCATCATCATTACATCTTATGTATATGTATATCCTATACCATCGACATATGGAGTTTGGTCGATCGTTTTCTGTGATATTCCGATCCGATAGACATCCAATCCTTCATCATCACAGCTGTTTATTTGATGTCAGCTTTACGAATTAATAGCAAAAAGAAATTTATTACAAATCTATCCTTTCCTACAACTCCTATATACCCATTAGTTTGCTTTTCTCTCGTACAATGGGTAAATATGCCTGTATCTTCGATCTGTATGTGTATCGGTTGGTATCTGTGTCCTTCAAATAATTCAACTATTTCATTTATTCCTTTTCTAAGTTTCTTTTATTCTATTCACTTTTTAAACTTTAACTCAATGACCTCTTCTTCAATGCCATTCGTATTTCTTTTCAACTACTATTACTACTACTATTACTACAACAACTACTATTACTACTACTACTATTATTGTTGTTTCAAAAAAAAAAAAAAAAAAAAAAAAAAGAGCTTTTTTTTTTTTTTTTTTTTTTTTTTTTGCTAAGAATTGAATAAGAAATTTGACTGCAATTAAAATAAATTTACATTTATTTAGAAAATTTTCCAAATTCTTATCATATCACAAATGAAGAATTATTGAATATACCGGAAGGGGGGTAGAGAAAAATGTACCTTTTTAATGAATCACTATCTCAAATATTGATGAAATATTTCGGAAATTTTCACATCACTAAACACATTATCATTATTATTATCATTATTGTTATTATTATTATTATTATCACTACTACTATTATTATTATTACCAATTCGTATCATTACTATTACTATTATTATTATTATTATTATTATTACCAGCTAACTTTTTACATAATTGGTTTCGATGAAAAAAAAAAACGATTAATAAAATGAAGAAAGTGGTACAAAAGGAATAAAAAAAAAAAAAAAAAAAATGAAATAGACAGCAAAAATAAATGAAATGAAATGAAATTATTAGAAAATTAAAGAAAAATAAAAGTTAATTTTTTAATTTGTCATTGTTTAATATTCAATATTATCAATGATAAGAATAACAATAATGATAATGATAATGATAATTGTAGTTAATAAATGATGATTGAGGATAGTTTTTCTCTTTCTATTTCAATGTATCCTTCTTTTTCTTCTTTTTCTCTCTTCTGTCTATTCTTCATATATCATTCTTTCCTTTCATTTCTTATCCAGTTTAAAATGATACAACACTCTCTCCCTCTCTCTTTCTCTCTCTTTCTCTTTCTCTTTCTCTCTCTCTCTCTCTCTCTATTGGAACTTGCCCACATGAAATAATCCTCCTCCCACCGCATTCCTCTCTACCAACACCCCGTTATCCTCCAGCAAACCAATCAACCTAACCGATGACAGTGACGCCCAACGATGTCGACGACAGCGCCAACAATGCTATCGACAAGTATGATGTCTGCTACACCATCCAAATCATCAAACTACGTCAGTCAACGTTGTCTTGGATCAGTTTGAGAGGTGATAATTACTGTATGAAAGTGGAAAATTAATTTTAATTCTTACTAATTAATTGTACAGTTAAAATTAACCGTTATTTTAACAATTTCTTTTCTTCCATCTTTTCATCTTTTCTAATGTTATAATAAAAAATATAGCAATATTGATCGATTTATTCTCATTTTTTTTCTTTTTTTTTCTTATCAGCTTTAAATAACATTGAAACTTTTATAAAATATAACAGTAATGATATTAATTAATATATATTAATAGAGCTATTATTAAATACAGTAAAATCGTTCAATTTATATATTATTGTTGAAAATTTTTAAATTTCAGTGTATGTTAAAGAGAGGCAAAAAAAAAAAAAAAAAAAAAAAAAAATGAAATGAAATGACTAAAAGCAATTGTTGAAGGGTATGAAATGAATGAATGAATGAATGAATCAACAATATAGAAAGTCTATTTTGTTTTTTGTTTTTTTCCTTTCGCTTAATTAGTTTTAATAATTATGAAAATAATTGTTATCTATAAATGATACAATTCAATTTCTTCACCATCAATTATGCGTAATTTGATAAATAAAACATTGTTGAAAATTGAATCAAGCATTCATCGGAAATTTCAATTAAGAATTGAATTTTTATCTGATGAAATTTTCTAATCATTTGAAAATTAAGAATCAAAAGAAAGCATTTCGACAAATTTTTTTGTTATTTCTTATCCGCAAATTTAATTTATTTCAACAGATCCGATTACTTTTCCTAATTTTTAAATCTTTCAGGCTAAATAATTCATTCCATTGAGACATGTTATTAAAATATGAAAATTGTCTCCATTATATTTCAATTAACTCATTCACATATTTGAAACGTTGAAATTTTAATGAGTGCTTGAAAAATGATTGAAAGATGATTGATCATTATAGGAAAAACAAATCAATCATTTTTTCGATGGTAAATAATAAGCTAAGCCAAATAAATTGAAGTAAATTATTAAAAATGATATGCTAATTTAAATTACGAAATAACTATTATTTTTTTAGCAATTTAGCAAAATTTATTTCTGAAATTTTCGTTACCATAAATTGGTGCAAACTTTTCATTGGAAAATTTAAAAAAAAATACATTTGCACAATTTTCAGAATTGTGATGTTTAGTTTGACTACTAACATTTGCATCTCATTTTCCTTTTTTTTTTTTTAGGATAGCAAAAATACGCTTATTGAATTGTGGATTTTTTTTTTTCAATTTAAAATTTTTAAAGGTAATGAGATGTTTGTTTGGTAAAAATTGAATTTTATTTTATTCTAACAAATTTCTAATTGTATTAATTTTTTTTCTGCAAGTTTTTTTCCAATCTAAAATATTTTAACTTCTTGATTTTTTGATCAAAAAAAGAATTTTTTTTCATTTTAATTGAAGTAATTTTTGACAATTAATTTCTCTTTAAACATATAAAACTTTTCTTTTTGTTTACTTTTCGTAAAATAACCAATCTAATTTGTGTAATTTTTTTTATTACTTTTTTGCGATACGATACTTTCCTTGCATATAAAAATTATTACTGTTTAATTCTGTTCAATTTAATTATAACGAAAATGCTACATAAAATATCTGACATTTTATTTTTTTTTTTTTCTTCCAAAAATTACATTTATTTTTACCCGGAAAATTTATTTCATTTCCAATATTTCATCAATTTTCTTCCTTTGTATTTTTCATAGATTTAATTAGAAAATACACTTTGTCAATTTTTTTTTTTCTTTTCATACTTTTTTTGAGACTATTTTCAATGAAATTTTATAAAAATTTGAAAATTTCTTCAATTTTACTTTTGAATATTTAATTTTTTATTTCTAAAGAAAAAAAGAATATTAATGTTTTTGCATTTAAATATATATGTATGTGTTTGTGTATATTAAGAGAATTGAATTTAATTTTTAATTAATTTATTTATTTATAGGAATTTTTGGCTCTTCCGATGACGTTATCCATGCCATTCATTTGGACCATTTGTTGCAGTAAAACGTGGTGGTATGTAGCCGATATGTAAATTGTTATTTTATTTCTATTTCCGAAAAATTTTTTTTATTCCTTCATCTTCTTCACTTAACTTTGAATATGTCCCCCCTCCCACCTTCCCCAACTCTTTCAATCTCATGTCCTCTCCTTTTGTATACTTCCCCTCTCTCTCTCTCTCTCTCTCTTTCATTATCAGTTAGATTGTCTTGTCCGATTTTTTCCAATACCGGAAAAGCTAACCGTTGAATAGATATATATATTTCTGTAAATCATTCTATTTTCATCTTTTGAATGAATCATTTCCTTCATACATATATAACTCATACATTTTTCCCTTCTCTCTTATATGTCCCATGATTTTTGCGGTAGATCTTGAGACGGATGTACGTGAAATCATGTCGTATAACGTTGAATTCCATGAGATCACGTTACATCCGCCTTGATATCTTAGCTGCTATACCGTACAGCATCATAATTATGCCATTAAATTATCAGCTTTTAACAAATTTTGATTAATAATTCTATTCTTTCGTTTTTTTTTTTTTTTTTTCCCTTCCTTTTTAGAAATTTAACACAGATTTGAAATAAAGAAAAGAAATGATAAAAGTATTATTGTTTGTACGAAATAGACAAAATGAAAGGAAAAGAAAGAAAGAAAGATATTATTTGGATATGAAAGATTATGAAGAATTTGATCTTCACAATTATTGAATTATATTATTCATTCTTATTATCATTAAAAAAAGATAAGAATGCTTTTTGTAATTAAGTTTTTCGGTTTTTTTTTGCAAATTTTAGAATAAAACGATAATATCGTCTTATCTTATGTTATTTTCAAATGATATAGCGTCTTATCTAAGCATTTTTTTTTTTTTTTTTAAGTGAAATATCAAATTATCATCTTTCTATTGATTAATTTAGTATGATAATAAATTTATCATCAAATTTTTTAATGGTTATAATGAGACAAAAAAAAAAAAAAAAAAAAAAAAAAAAAGAGGGAAAAAGAAGAAAAAGAAAAAGATTTGATCATATTTTAATATTACCTAAATTGTTTGTTATTATTCTAATATTGTATGAGAAAAATTACTGAAATATCATATCATCATTTAATAGTTGAAATACTAAGATGATAGGAATTTGCAAAAAATAGTGATAGTACTGATAATTCGTGAAATTTTATTATTTTAATAATAAGTAACAATAATAGATTAATAATAACAAAAATGGGAAAATTGGAATAATAATAGTAAATAATGATATTAGTGACAGTCATAACAATAATAATTGCCAATTATCATATAAACATAATATATTCTTATATATTAGGTGACGAAAATCATTTGTGCATTGAATTATTGATCATTATCGCTATCGTTATTATCATCATTACATTATCATTATCATCGTTATCATCATTATAGTAGCAATTACACACTTTTTATGTATCGTCATCAAAAATATGCGATGATAATATTGTGCGAAATGTGGCTAGGATAAATTCAGGTCAACAATGACAAACACACATCCATCTGATTTCTCATTCAGAGAGACAGTGATCCATCGATCCGTTTCCATCATTTCTTTCCCTATCCTTCTGGAATTATATCTGATAGATAGGCAGATGAATCATTTCACTGATGGCGTTGTTCAAATGAAGACCACAACTGATCATCAATTTATCATCGCAAGTTTAAAGGAATGAAGCGGAATAGGGAAAAAGGGAAAAATAAAACCAAAGATTTGATAATTATAAAATTGTTGTAAATTTTTTTTCTTCCACCGCCCCCTCCTCCTTCGTCCTCCACTTCTTAATAAATTTCACTTATCATTTCAATCATTCACTACTGATGTCAATTTTCCATCTTTTATGGATTGAATTTACGATCATTATATTATCACTGATAGGATGTGTTACAACAAATGATTAGATGACATTAGATGACCATATTAATATGGGATAATATATGATAAATGATTAATTTGATTAATGTTATCATAGATAAACGAAATTACCTGAACAATCCTTTATTTTCATTATCGATCTTTCATCTTCCAAATTTGATATTTTGATAATTGGATGGTAATTTCTGGATTCATATTTTGGAATTATATCTGTGGACAGTATCTTCTGAAGAGATTTTTGCAGTTTTTTTTTCTTCAGTATTCTCAATATTATCAATTTCATCTACCGAAGAAATAGTTTACAACATTTTATACTGATAACATACAAATGTTACATCATATTTTATCATCAAATTTCCATCGTTTATTTCTTTTATTTATTTTCACTTAATTCAAATTAAAAAAAAAAAAAATTATTTTAGCCAAATCTTATATTCATTCTCATAACTTCCAAAAAGAAAAGGCAACCAATGATTGATACAAATCTTTTATTGTTTGTCGTAAAAATTGCACATAAATTGTTGTAGTATGCAAATTTCCCTATCATAGCGTTCTTTCTACATTTTCTATACAATAAAGGAAGCCTAGAAAAGAAAGGAAAAAAAATATGCAATGTTGTATAAACGTTTCGGGAAATGTAAGATATCATAAGAATTATGCATTATAGGCTTTTCTTCCTTTTTATTCAAATATTTTATTTATTTATTTATAGAAAGAGAGAGAAAAAAAAAGGAAAAATGTTGTCGAAGTATGAGGAAAGAGAGTGAAGAAAAGAAGAATTTATAGGAGAGGATAAGATTAAAAGATAAAAGTTAGGTAAAATAGTTAAAAAGGATGATTATTTGAATATTTAAGAAAGAGTTGCTTAAAGTAACACAATTTTTACTCGAAAACATCTTTATAGGTAATTTTATTTTATATTTAATTGAATTATTAAGTAATGCATTCCCATTCAATCATATTTTATCAAAATCAATGAACAGTTATTATTGGATAAGTTATGAATAAAAGATATAATAAAGTTATAGATTAATAGATTAATCCAAAATACTATGATATAGAAAGATCAAAGATATTTCTGATAAAATTGATCATATAATGGGAAAATATTCAAAGATTTGGAAAATACAAGAAATAACATGAAAAATTATGAGATAAAAATTGAAATTAAAAAAAAAAAAACAAAAATAGTTTTTATTTTGAAAGAGAGAAAGAGAGAGAGTAAGAAGAAGAGAATGTAGCGAATGAATTAAGAAGCCTAGGATTTAGTTTATTGCTAGTCCTTAGGATTATTTCTAGGCTTCATTATTATTAGGATTGAAATGATTTATCAAATATTTGTTGATATATTGTTGAATAGCATTGAAATTTAAAAAATTTAATTATAATTATCCATTATAGCATATATAGTATATGGGAAAATATTTTTGATTATCTTGCAATTAGCTTTTTTCCATTATATTCAATTAATTCTTTGTATTTATTTTTTATCCATCGTTATCTTTTCAATCAAATTAGTATTTTATACTACTGTTATATTTCTCACTGAAATTATTTTAATGTGAAAAAAAAAAAAAAATCGAAAAAAAATACTGTTTCATTCTCTGTTTGTTTTCCCACTATTTCTTTGTTTCTTTTATATCATCATTCGCTGACACGTTTTCCGGAACTTAAAAAATGGTACATATTCATGAATATATGAATGGATGAATGAATCATCAAAAATTTGAAAATTTAATAAACAATGATTTTGGTTTAATATTACTTAACTTTGATTATTATTATTTTTTTTTTTTTTTTGTTTCTTTTTTTATGTTTTAGAACAAAAAAATTTTGAAGAATTGAAAAAGCTGATAGTTGATTGCATTTTGCATTTTTTAGGAAAGTTTGGAAATGATATTTTTTGATTTAAAAATTTGGAAAAGATTCACCGTTTTCCATAAATCTGTAAATATATGGCTAAGTTAAGATGATACTGATTTAAAAAAAGAATTATATTCATGTATTGTAATATGACTATCATCGTCTTACTTCAGTTTTTCCTCATTAATTCCACACATATTATATTTTTTATAATTTTTAAATAGTTTAATTTTTAACTTTTGATGATGAAGAATAATCTGTTCCCATTTCGATTGCATCCCCCGTAAGAAATAGATTTCAAATTTTGAAATAATATCATTCTTCGATTTTTTTTTTCTTTGCTTTTTAAATCTTGCAATATTTGTGTTCAACTTATAGAACTTAAAGAAGTTTTATTTGGTAGTGGAAATATCAAAACTTTATCAAATATGGTGATATTATGCCAAAAAAAAATTAATGAATTTCATCCATTCATTAAATGGAAAAAAAGAAAATACATAAAGTTATCATTTATTCAATATTTGATTTAAAATTTTTTTGCCTTTTAAAATGAGATTTTATTATAAAAACCGGAAGTGTAATATCTTTTAACTATTATTTTTCCTGATTCGTTCAGTTAAAGAAACGGAAAGAATGGATGAGAGAGAGGCAAATAAAGAGGAAAGGTTAATCGTAGGAAGTTTTGACAATGTAAGTAAACTTCTCATATTTGTGTTACATATTTGTGCGTGTATGTATGTATGTATGTATGTATGTATGTACATATGTATGTATGTATGTATGTATGTATGTATGTATGTATGTATGTATGTATACATATGTAGACATATGTTTGGAATGTTGTTCTGTCGTCTTGATAATAATTCTCGTTTTCATCCTTTAAATATTTTTCTTTGCTCCACCTAAGAAATTGTTATTTAACTAACCATTTTGCCAAAAATTTTAAGCATTACCTTTTGCTTTTACCACTTCTTCTGGTTTACTTCCTTACATTTAAAATATTCTTTTTTAAATTGTATAATTTTGGTCTATCATTTCACTTTACCATTATCTTTTTGCTATTTAGTTTCTTTTTTTTTTTTTTTTTTTTTTTTGTTAAATCTTTTCTTTCCGTTGGTTGGTTTTTTTTTTTTTTTGTTGTGCACTATTTGCTTCCTCATTGGTTACATTTATTCGTTCACTGTTAGTGTCTGGTGTTGCTACTGCTACTGATGCTACTGATGCTGATGCTGATGCTGATGCTGATGTTACTGATTGTGTTGACTGATTGCTAAATCGACACCGGTAGAAAGAAAAAAAACCGGAAAAAAAAAAAGTTATATTTCACTAAAACGGAAAGAGGAGAAAATTGACCTCATTCAAAATATATATATATATTTGCTGGAAAATATTGTAAGATAATTTATGAAACAATTTTACTTTTACTTTTGTTTATTATATTTAATTCATTTCTCTTTTTAACTATATGGAATAAAATTTACCTTTCATAATTATCTCTTATTTAGGTATAGTGGAAATTTTTCGATTAATAATAATTTTTTTACAATGAATTGAGGAAAAAAAAATATGAAGTTTCTGATATATTTCTAATGCTTTTTGCAATTCATTCGATAATTTTACATAAATTGATGTGAATTTATTCCAAAAAGAAGAAACTTTTTCAAATTTAGACAGGATAATTCGATTGATTTGGTTTATTTTAGCTTTACAGATAAGAATATTACAACTAGCAATAGAGATTCAATTGAATTTACAGGAAACTTTCATCTTTTAATTTCTATCTCTTGTATTATTCTGAGAATAACAACCATCATCCATTTTTCCCCATTTGTCTCAAAATAACATCAATTTAACCTGGCCCATATTTCCAAACGATTTTCAATACGGATGTGCTTGTATATCATGTTGCTGTAAGAAGTGAATCATGAGATCATGCCACATCCGTCTTGACGATTGCTAAATTTATTTTGAAAAATCTATTCTCATTCTCACTTAGCAATATTTTCTTTACTTTCTAAAATGTTTCTGATCATCACTGAGAACAGATAAACATTGTGAATGCAATATTATAAGCTACGTTTGAATTCACCATAACTATATGATGTATTATCGGAATGTCAGATAAACATAAGTATGTAGGACAGATTATCTTTCTTTCATCATTAATACATTTTGGTACGTAATAATTTCAAAATTATAAGCCAAATTAGAATTAAATATGGACTAATTTCAAAGTTAAACAGATAAGCAAAACATTGTTGATAATATTCTAATTGTTAAAAAAAGAATTGTAACTGTACCTATCATTGTTATTATTATGTTGAGATACTTATAAAATCATGCCTCTTATTTTTCAACTTTTCAATCTGAAATTTAACATTCAAAATTAATTCATCATTTATTTAGGCTTGAAACATTTTCTTTTCTATATCGTTTTTATTATTGCTATATAATGTTTATATAGGTTATCAAATCTCATTTTACTGCTTATTTCATTTTCAAGTAAAACTTTAAGAAACCAAATGGCAACTTGCATCAATATTTATTATCATCATCCATGACTCATTTTTTGCCAAAATAAATGTGAAATTTCAGAAATACATTTTAAAAGAAAAGTTGCGAGGAATTACGGAATATTTGCGCAAATTTGAAATAAAAAAATTGTAGTTTATATGACTTGAATGTAAATTTTAATGAGTATTAAATTTCTTTTGCGATGAAGTGATAACCATATGTCAATGAAGATAACTATTAAGTTTTGCAACATTTGCGGGATTTCTATATAATATTTAAGGATCAATTGTACAATGTTTACATATTATTTTGCATTACATAATATTAGCCTAAACAATATCAATAAGCAATTCATATACAATTTTGCATAATATTAGGATAATCTGATTGGTGATAGCATACATAAGGAACATAATTAATGATTCGAATCACTTAATATAATTTTGAGATTACTTTCATCTTTTAATTTATCATGAAATGATAATGGTTCATTTTGACAAGTAAATATTTTTCCACTAAGTTTCTTGTTTTTGAATTTCTAAACTTAATAATTTTCAAGAAAAATTCTTCGATATACATTTTTTTTTTTCTACAACAAAAAGTTGACGATTTAAATCTTGGAAAATTTTTCAGGGTTTAATCTAATGTTTTCTAGTCAAATACGATTTAATAGTTATTTGATATCGATAATCAGTCATACATTTAATTACTCATTACTTGTTGCAAAAGATAAATCAAACCATTTTGTTACAGCATTCAAATTAGTTTTTTTTGGCTACCAAATGTTCTTTTTTTTTTTAATTTAATTTTAAATAAACAAATAGTTGAATTGTCTATTTCATGTTGTCAGAATAACTGACGATAACTGAATTTACCGATTTATTTTTTGTTTTCTTTTTCAAGAATCTGTCGATTATAATCTCTTCTTATCAGTTAATAAACAAGCTGTGTTATTTTTGAATTTGTTTCCATACTTTTACAAGAATCATGGGTGTCAATATAGTTTAAAGTAAATATCGATTTTTTTAAAGAATTCAATAAAATTAAATTTTACTAAACATTTTTACCATTTTTTATAGTTAAATATTTGCATATAAATAATATGATTTGTTTCATTTATCAATTAAGCGCATATCAATTAAATTTTTTATATAAGAATAAAATTGTTAAATTTGAAAATTTCCGAAGATAACAAACAATCAAATTATCAATCTTAATGGGCATGGGCACAGATATTTTAATTAGTAATCACATCTACATTTGCCCGGAAAGAAGTGACAACTGCTTCGACCGTTGATGTATTCCTCAGAATTAAAAAAAAAAAAAAAAAAAAAAAAGGAAAAAGAATGATAAGGAAAAAGAGAGAGGGGAAGAGCGGAAGAGAAAATGTATGATTTATGAATTTCGCAAACGTTAGTTTGAATGATAAGAGACTGCTACTTAAATGATAAGGAAAACATGCGAATTTCTTTTGGAACTGAACTATCGATTGTTAGAATGAAAATTAATGTTTTCAAAAAAAGGGAAAGCAAAAGAAGAAAAGATGAAAAATGAAAGAAAGAGATGAAGATTAAAAGCAAATGATAAAAGATGTAAGGAAACAAAAATTTTAAAAAGAAGAGAAAAAGAGAAAGAGAATAGTTTAATGTCTGGAAACGATTACTTTTCTCTTTTCAATTTTTCAAATGATAAATTGCTAAAAATTTGTTTCAAAAGAATTTTCTGTTGATTTATTTTCAATTATCAAAAAATTAATAATAGTAGTGACAGCAATAATAATAATAGCATAATAATTAAAGTGATAATAATAATAATAATGATAATAATAAATAATAATAATAATAATAATAATAATAATAATAATAATAATAATAATAGTAATGATAACAATGTGAATATAATGATAATTTTTGTATTATGATTAAAATTAATATATGAAAAATCATGCAATTTTTTTCATTTTCATTTCAATTCAATATCGATTCTATATATATATATATTTAAATATTTGTTTGTTATTAAGTAATTAAATAACAGAGCTATAAATTATCAGTTTTATTTACGAATAATTATTACATGAAAGAGATAAATGGTGAATGAATTAAATGAAAGTATTGTATGATTTTGGTTTCATTTTAGTGGAAAAAGAAATATGATGACGATGAAATATATTTATTTCACTTTAATGGATTGACAAACCGTGACGACAACGATGTGCCATTCATTTCATTTCCCATTATTTTTACAATTTGCATTATTGAACAACAACCCAAAAAAAAAAAAAAAAAAAAAAAAAAAAAAAAAAAAAAAAAAAAAAAAAAAAAAAAAAAAAAAAAAAAAAAAAAAATCGAAAAAAAAAAAAGAAAAGAAAAACAAAAAAAGAATAAGAAAAAATAAAAAAAAAAAAAAAAAAAAAAACAACAAAAAAAAATCAAAATTCCCGAAATATTGTAATGAATTTTTTTCTTTTTAAAAATATTCTTCAAAAACTAATTAATTATTAATATTGTACAATAAATGAGAAATTAATATTTAATGGTAATTGTTGTTAATACAGTATTGTTATATTTTACAATTACCAATACATGTTAATTTCTCATTTATTTGTGATGTTAAGGTAGGGTTAACAACTTTTCACTGACAATTTCAAAAGAATATAGGCAATTAATCATTATTACTTTTTTATATCATGATAAAAGACGAGAAATCAGAGAGCGAAACAAAAAAAAAAAAAAACTATTCATTTTTATTATTATACTTAATTATTCATTTCTATTCATAAAATATTTTTTCTTTTTTTTTTTTTTTTTTTTTTTGTGAAAATTGTCATCCGTTATATGTATCCGTAAAATATAAATTCCTTAGAAATGAGCACAAATCATATGGTAGTACATTATTGGTCATATAAATTTCATTTTTAAACTTGCAAATTAAAATTTTATCTTTTACTTCATTTACGTTAGTAATGAAAATGAATAATTAGCAATTCGATGATGCAAATGAATAATTTTTATGGCTAATTCTTACTTCACTAATGAGAACGAATAATTTTAGTAATGGAAGTGAATAACTCATATTTCAATAATGAAAATGAATGATTCATGCTTTACTGATAACATTACTGATTGATAATGTGCCCTGAAATTTGCTCCAAACAAATGCAGTTTTTTTTTTGTAATAATAAAATGTAAATGATATACTTCTAAAATATTACATATCAAATTTTGCTAGAAGATCAGTTATCATTTAGTTACCTAATTTTCTGGTAATGATAAATTAGCAGTGGAAGCAAAAACGGTAAAGTGTAAAAGATTCATGAATAGGTGAAAATGATCGGCGAATATATGAATGAATGATCATTTCTTTCAAACTTCATAGATGCAATTAATTAATATGCAGCAATTAGTAGAAAAATCATCAAAGTACTATTTTAAGCGATATTTCCTTACATATTTAAAATAATTAATGTTTAATTAACTAGCAAAATATGAAAATAACATACGATATCATGAAAAAAATAAATAAATGTATTGAAAAAAAAATTTTAATGCCATTCAGAAGTCAACATAAATATATTTTAAGGAAATTCGCATTTTTCAACTAATTAATTGTATATGTTAAAAAAAATCAGACAAAATCAAACAAAATTTGAATTTTTAATTATATACAAGTATCCCTTAATTGTATAGAAATGGTTAGCGATAATAATGATATTCAAATAGGAAATGGAATAAAGATAGTAATTGACAATAAATATTAAACAATGAACAATAAACCATAAATTTAACTGTCATATTAATGATTGAATGCAATGCATCTTATGGAAGAAACTAATTATTATCCATTGCGGGAATAATAAATTCTAATGAATAAACAAACAATAAGCCAACAATATTAATTATTTGATTATCAAACTTTTGAATATTTGTTAAGGATTAAGGACGAATAATTTTGATAGTTAATTAGCTTTCTTATTGTTAGAATATTAAATTAAATAGGCATTATGTTTTTTTTTTGAATAACAAAACAATTAGTTACTTTAATTGTGATTTGATTAATTTTAATAAATGAATATTTTTATTTTCAATTTTTTCTCTAACAAAATTTTTTTATTGATAAAAATTTTAAAAAATTATTACTTGAATAAATAAAATAGATTAAAATGAATTTACCTATACTTTATAAATCCCAACAATTTTCACAATTTATTTCTTTACCAATTAAATATTTGATAAATTTCAGGACAATTTAATATCACTTTTTCAGTTTAAGCATAATTAGTTGGATTTTCCATAACATTGCCAAAAAATTAAAATGCGAATTGTTTGAATGAATGATGGAATTAATGAACTGAATGTATTTACAATAATGAAGTGTTTGGCCTTAATACTAACTGACTGATTAAATAACGAATAGGATGATAAATTTTTGGATTAATTTAAAAATGAGCGGCCTTACAATTAATTAATTGTTATGACTAAATAAATGGGTCAAGCATCATTTATCGAAACAAAATCATATCCCAAATTTAGCATTCTAAATATTACAAATGCAAATTAAAAACTTAGAAAAATACTGGAATTTTTAGGTACATAGCAACAAATTGATAAATTAATAAATCGTTTTTATAATTAGCAATAAAGTAATGTTTGCAATTAAAAATTAGAGAATTTACCAGTTTCTAATTTCCTATTTAATCCATGTTATTGTTGTAATTGTAGTTAATAAAAAAATTTATCGAGTTAATTAAGATCACAAAGTCTCTTCGATTTCCTAAAAAAGCTTTTGTTTGTGAAGGGAACAAGTCAACTACGAAATTATTGCAACGCATGTATGCATATTTAATAAGCAAATTTCAAAAATTTTACTTTTTCAATTAGAAATCCTACTCATTGGTCATTGTTAATTGTTATCATTAATTATTATTATGAATTGGATATCATTATTGTTGGACATATTACAATTGATTATTAAGGGATGACAATTTAAAACAGACTATATTTGAATTTCAGTTTGACCAAAGATGAAAACTAATGAGAAGAATCAAAGAATCAGAAAATTTGACACAATTATTCATTCTTCTAACATTCACATTTTATTCATTACTAAACTATAAACGAATTTGAAAGCAATTTAATTTTAACATTAAAATTACTGAATGAAAATGCAAAATTATTGCAGCACTATGGGATTATTAAATTTAATTATGAAAATACTGTGATGATAAAAGAATGGGTACGATTATTAGTTTGGGTGGTAGCTATAATGATGGGTGGCGGATGAAAGTTAAGAAAAGAAATGAAATTAATGAGAAGTAAAAAATAATGTGATGAAAAAAGTAATCAAATCGACAAAAAGTCAAAAAATGACAAAAAAAAAATCTCCGAGTTTCGAAATTCCAGGATATCCAAATATTATTCCTTTTTCCTCCGAAGATTTTTTTGATACTTACTCATTAGCAAAATGAGATAGCAGAAATTCCGTTATCGATATTTCAGCTATTTTTGATTGTTCTGAAAAATTATTATTACTGTTATTATTATTATTATTATTATTATTATTATTATTATTATTATTTTATTATTATTATTATTGTTATTATTATTATTATTATTATTATTATTATTATTATTATTATTGTTATTATTATTATTATTATTATCATTATTATTATTATTATTATTATTATTATTATTATTATTATTATTATTATTATTATTATTATTATTATTATTATTATTATTATTATTATTATTATTATTATTATTATTATTATCATTATTA
>JABVXV010000606.1:0-21929 GCA_013365325.1 Dipetalonema caudispina | reverse complement strand
ATTCCGCAAAACTCTGATGATGGTCTCTTTTAATGTAACGATAGAAACATTCTGAATCTCGTCGTGATTCCAACAATGTCTTATCGATGTATTGTCCGTTACTGAAAAACAGATAATAGGTTGATACTGAGACATTACTTTACATAATTTATCTAAAATCAGCTTGTGATTTTATTCAATAAATTGCTTTGTTCAATGTTCTTCCTCCATTAGTAACTATTGTTGTCTTTAGTAACTTCTTAAAATCAGCATTCTTGACTCTTGAATTACCTTTTAAAATCTTGAAATCCAATAAAAACCATAAGCCAAAATGGCTGTTCCAGTACCAAAGTTAGCAAAGCCAGTGTCTAAAAATATTCAATAAATTAATATTCCATATATATATATATATATATATATGCCTATCTAAATTTGTATGAATTAATACCTCAATTTCGATCATTTATAAACATTAGAATTATATATTTTTAATTCAAACAAAGATGAAATTAACGAGTAAATTAAAGTGAAATATTTAAATATTTCTTGCTAAAATAATATCCTTACTTTAGAAAGGTAAACAATATTCGTTGTTGATTATATTAAGAAAAAATCATTTAGTTTATTAATTAATTCAATTGATTTTAGAAAAACTATTGCTCCCCCTTTTTATTAATCCTTTCTTTTCTACATTAAATTTCTATGTTTACAAACATGATCAAATATTTTTTTGTCAATTTAAAATTATTTCTTATCATATCCACCTTTATCACTTTTCAACTTATCATAATATTTTAGGTCTATCTGGCTAGTTAATCTAAAACATACACAATTACTACAACTATCATCTATTCTCATTATTACTTATCATATTGAATTGATAATTGTGTTTGTACAAATATGAAATTAGCAGCAAATCATAACTTATGACTAAACATATTCAATTAACTGATTTTTCTCCTTAATCATAATATTAACTATTAGTTACGCGTATCCTTAATTAATCCTAATTATCTGCTGTCTGTGATAATCTTAACTTATAATTATAATGATTATCACTTTTCGGTATAAGACATAACTTCTAGGTGATTAATTTATTAAAACTCTCATCGATTGCTATACATTTTGTAGAAGTATATTTTATTGAAAGAAAAAATAAATGGAAAAATAATAAGAATCAATTATACTTCAAAATTATTTTACATTACAATAAAAATTAACAATGTAAAGAAAAAAAAATCAAATAACTATTGAAAGATTTTAATAATTGGTCAATTGTTCCTTCAAAATAATTTAAATTTCTTAAAAATATCCATGGAAATTCATCAGTAAATAATATTTTCAGTTTATCTTTTTGCCTAATAAGTATTATAAATATGTTTATTTATGCAAAATGAGTTAATAAATTTTATCATATAATGAAAATGATTAGTATGCCAGAGGTTTTATGTACAAATCGTAATTGATGATAAGTTAATCTGTCAAAATGATAAAATAAATAAACTCAACGATTAATACTATGCGATCAAATAATTTAGAATAATTAATTATTCAACGAAAATTTATGTAATTAGAAATATATTCATTGTATATTATCTAAAATTAGCAATTCTTTTATTTTTAAATGAAAAAAATATGAAAAAACAATAAATTTTGTATTTTTTTTCCAAAAATTATTCGAGTTTTAAATGATTAGAAGATAAAAATACATTTTTACAATCACTTACTTTTAATTTTAATTTAGTTTCTTTTTTTCCCCCTTAATTTCGATCTTTTTCATTTTATTGATTCATTCTAAATTCGATAATTTACTCGTCTGACCAATACATTTAAGTGTGATTAAAATTATATTTGCTCAGTTTGGTTGTTGAATTATTAATAAATTCTTAAATTAAAAATTAATTAAATGATACATGCAAAAATGAAAGTATAATATGCATAATTCATTCAAACAATCATCCAAACAATTAAGCAATTATGGGTGAAATGAAATAAAAATTATGGTAATATTTTTTTCATTTCTTTATTGAAATTTAAATTTTCTTTCGAATTCCATTTCTAATTCATTTTATATTACTTGATAAGATTTTTTTTTTCTCCATGTATGCCAGCAAATGTTATATTCCTGTAAAATTGAGTTATTTGCATATTATTGAAATTTTTTATTTGGCATCGAAATTTGTCATATTTGCTCTTATCATTTATTAATTCCATTAAATAACGATTTTTTTTCCACGAAGCAGTACACTTTTGATAATTCCAATAATTATAGTAAATGCTTTTTTTGTTTTTCCATTAATCTTTTTCAATAACACGTAACATAATATAAAATATTTATTTTTTATCATATTTTAAATCCTTTTATGAGATAGTTTTGATGAATAATTTACATATTATTTTCTAGCAAAGGTATTATTCATTTCATTTATTTAAATACTAGTTCCAATTATTTTACCAATGTCTCTGTAGTAATGCAAAAAAGAGGCTTGAATAGCAAAAAAACCATTTCGGATAATTTTATTCTCTTCATTTTAAATCACTTTTTAATTTTTCTAACATATTTATCTACCAATCATAGAACTATCAAAAAATTCTTTTGTTTTTCCTTTTCTTTTCTTTTTGATTTTCAAAATTTGAATAAGTTTATTCAAATTGCAGAATTATTTTGTTCAACAGAATAAATCTATCCTTTATGGCTTATTTGATGAGAATTATTGTTTATACGTAATAATCTTAGTTTTACATATGTTTACATTGTAAATGCTACTGTTATCCGATATGAAGGAAATGCAACAAAAAATATTTGTGTTGAAAATTCCACTGCTCCTGCAAATACTTGTTTCATCTTAAAGTTTTGTTGTTAATGTGCAATACTTATTGTTTTAACAAAAGTATACAATGATTAGAGATAGATAATATTGATTAATTCGATTAATTTTCATTGAATGTTTAGCTGTAAAATTACTGATGTAATATAATATGAAATACAAAAGAAATGGAATACTTTAAAATTTGTTTTACACATTTGTTTTTTTTTTTTTTTTCCTTTTAGATTTATTATTTAGTTAAAGATTAACAAAAATATACTTGAAAAAATCAATTAACTTAACTAAAAAAAATATTTTTGAATGTAATAAATAGAATAGATTAAATGTATAATAAAAAAGTATATTTTTTAAAGCTTAAAAATTTTCTCTTTTTTTTTTGATTTATAAATCAAAATAATTGAATTCGTAAGCAGGGAAAAAAAAAAAAACTTCAATTATCATTGAAACTATTTCTTTTAGCTTTTATAGGATCTTTTTTTTTTTTCTTGTTTAATTTGGCCAATTTTTTTGATTTTTTAAAACTAAAATTTTTAGCTAACTTTTCTTTTTCTTTCTTTTTCAACTTCTAATATATTTTAATTAAATGTGTATTCAAGGAAAATTTGATAAGAATGAATGAAGTGATATTAATTTTTCCTGTCATTTACTAAGATATTATTAACAATTATTTATTATGGTCAAAAGCATTATAAAGTTCAATACTAAGTTCATTTTTTTTTTTTTTTTTTTGGAGTTATTTGGCTACAAAAATGGTTAGCAAATATTTATCATTTAATTATGGTTCAAAATTGTTTATTGGTTTTGCCATTTTAACAAACACTTTCTTAACATTTATTTCACCATTTATTGCTAATACAAATGTTTATTTTTTTATGATCGTACGAGTTATCATTGGATTATTACAAGTATGTTAATTTCCTTTTTCATTTTATTTCCTTTTTTTAATTTCAAACTTTAAGAAAAATATTTGTTTTAATTTAGAAATTTGATGATTGTATTCGCAAATTTGAAAATAGTATCTTTTTTTCATTATCAATTTTAAAGATAATATTTATTTTAATGTAGGAATTTAGCGATAGCATGATGTCTTATTTAATTTGAAAATTTCAAGACTGTATCTTTTTTCAATTTTTAACTTTTAAGGCAGTATTTATTTTAAGTTTAAAAATTGAAGGTAATAATTCTTACTTTCAAAACTTGAAAATAATATTTTTTATACCTTATCAAGTACCAAATACTACATTATCTCCTTTATCAAGTGATAATTTGAACTGAAGTCAATCAATCAGTAATAAACATTATCATTTATCACTATGAATGATTTGATATTAGTTTATGTTGTTTCTTCATCGTACTTTGAAATTTTTAAATTTTAATTTTAGGGACTAATATATCCATCGTTATATTCATTATTGGCCCATTGGACATCACCAAAAGAGACAAGTCTTATGTTTCGTATAGCATATTCTAGCAAGTATTATGCTTCATCTTTTCATAATATTCAGTCCAGGAAAATGGTAATTATGTTGGCTAGCTGGGACTAAATTTCAGAATTACTTTGAAAAAGCCGACAGAAATATATTTGATTTATGTCGGTTAGCTATTAGAATTGAAAGCAATAGGATCTTATTTAGATATGAGCTATATTCAGAATGTTCATTTCCGATATCTTGTCATAGTACAACCGGAAGAGATGCTACACAATACGTTTGAATCAAGTGATAATTACTCATAGATATGAAATGGATATTTAGTGTAAATGATTACAAAAATGAAATATTTCAAATTCCATAAGTGTATATTTTCTTAACTTTAATAAAATTACTTATTAACAGATACGTAATAGTGCTGTAATTACTTGTTTTTTTTTTTGGTTTTATAAATTATATTACATTTTT
Source organism: Dipetalonema caudispina (assembly GCA_013365325.1). Taxonomy (NCBI): domain Eukaryota; kingdom Metazoa; phylum Nematoda; class Chromadorea; order Rhabditida; family Onchocercidae; genus Dipetalonema; species Dipetalonema caudispina. The sequence continues at coordinate 17,224 of JABVXV010000606.1, read as the reverse complement.
AGGTAATTAAATAGGTAACGTATCAATGATGTCCGTATCAGCTCTGTCATGCAAATTATGATTTTGCTAGAGGATGACCACCATTGTACTATGTAGTTGGTGAATTTATTTTCTTTTTTTAGTTCTCCAACTTTAAAAATTAGTTAAATTATCAATGAACTGACGAAAAAATCAGATTTCCTAGTTTGGTGCAAAAATCTTCAGAACTAATTGCTATAAGCTTCATTCAAATAATGAGTAGGAGTAATAATATGATAAAAAAAACCTTCCGTTTTTTCGAATTTTTGAATTTTGTTACGAATGATAAAACAATCTTTGTATCTTTTTTTCTTACTGTCGAATCGATATCACAGTACTATGTCAGATTATACGGTATACCGTCGCAACTACTCGTTCGTAGTACTGTATATCGTAAAATATATCTGTGTAACATATTATTATAACTTTAAGTTATCATACTGAAATATGCAATTTCGAATGAATTTCATTTTGTATATAAAGTGATTGTATTTTTATTTCAATTCAAAATTAATAAAATGAACAGTTTAGAAATAATTTTGGAAATATGAATGAATGGTATGTGTTAAGGATTTGCTGCTTTATTATGGCCGATATTATGGTTTTGATATGTGGCCAATATATCAAGTCAATAGCGATATATATCACAAAAGGAATGTAAATGTGTCATTAATTCGCTCAAATATTCAGCTATTAAGAAATCAAACATGAAATAATTATTACTTATTATCACTTGGGAAGAATATTTTCCCGAGAGATTTTACAACAATATTGTATTTAATCTGCGATTTTCCAATATATCGTATGAAATTTTGTATTATCTAGTATGCAGCATTTTTCTACATTTCTTTCTAGTTTGATCCTAGGATATAACCTGAAATCATTTTTTAGTTTTTTAGATAACTTCTTCTCAAATGATCCTCCTGTTATATTAAGCTGTTGTGTGGTAATTTTAGCTAATGATTAGCTAATTAAGTTTTAGCTCAGCTAATTGAGGAGCATAGACATAGTGCTGTCTGCAAATTTTCAAAATATCAATCTGATGAGAAATTAAGCAAAGGGGAAAGAAAGAAATATTAAGAAAAAGAAAAAAATATCGGTACTGTAAGCAATGAACATACAATAATCATCGATCTTTCGAGTGCTAATAATACTGTTTATTTGTAAATCACCGATATATTAATCCGGTTGGAAATTACAGAAATGGGAGGGAAAATATTTCAGGTACATTTCAGGTGGTAATAACACGATGATGTCAAATTTAGGCCAATCTTGCAGCTCATTGGATCAATGATTTTGATGCAAACATGTTGATGACATGTTTGCCAACATTTCTAAACGATATCCGCGGAATGCAAATTAAATCCGCACATTGATTACTTAATTTCTTTAGTTTTCCAACCTTTCATTAATTGCAACGAAAAAAAAAAAAAAAAGACAAACGAGGAATTGACAAATATTATAATAACAAAAAGCAAAATAATTAGAAATTTAAAATTTACCTTATTATTATTTCCAATTCATTTATTTCAATTACAATTTTATAGTACTTTAAGAGTAGAATAAAGATTTTATTTTAATATAAATTACTACTGAAAAGGAATACCTGGATTAAAAATACTTAAATTACTAGAACTATCGATATTAGCAATACCATAAAACTTTAAGGCTATAAAATGATTACTTACTTTTAGACTAGGCTTGCAATTTCAATTTGTTAAAATAATTTTACAAATGGATATGCTAGCTGCTTTACCATATTTATCATATTGCATTGATATCATTGCTAGTGGTATTATATCTGATAAGATACGTAATGCTGATTGATTATCAACAGTTAATAATCGACGATTAGCAATAATTATTGGTAAGCAAAAGCGGTCTTAGAATAATTTAACTGTTATAATTAACTTTCTTTGGCTAATTATTTGGCTTTTTCATTAATTAGTTGTTTGCAGTTCTATGAATTATTTGTTTATTTTGCTAATTATTAACTCATTTCTTTTCCCTTTTTTTATTCAATTAACCATCTGATCAGTTGTTTTTTTTTTCTTCACTTATTTGCTTACTTTTGAATTATTGGCTCAGTTTAATCATTATTTATATTGTAACCTTTGAGTGATATCTTCTTATAAAACTTAACTTTAACAATATTTTATTAATAAATGATAATAACATTGTTAAGGCATTATATCGTAACTTATTTATAAAAGAAAATTATTAGTGAAATCAAATGGTACAGCTTTATCAGTGAGATAAAAAATTGGAAAATAGTTAATTTCCGTATACATATTATGAGATATTTACCAATGTTTCATAAAATACCTTAATCGTATTAATATTACCATTATCACCAAAATATATTCTGTACCAAATATTCAAATAGTTCTGTTGATGATATTAAAGTTATAATATATTAGCTTTATTACAGTTATCATCATACTGTATCGGATGTTCAGTACATTATCAGTAGCATAATAAACTATTATTACACATTATAATTATCATATATTATTATGTATTTAAGTACAAACATTAAAATAACTCGAATGATTTCGGCATTCCTACTAAAATTTTACAATTTATTCTTGTAGAAAAAGAAAATTCATTAATGAAATATCTTTTGCTCCTTCTCTCTCTCTCTCTCTCTCTCCCTCTCTATCCATCTATTTATCTATCCGACCATTTTTTTCAGCATTTTCCAGTCAAAGTAGTTTTCTAATAGCGATCAGTTATCTAACTTGTGATGATACCATACTTACCACTATAGTTCTCACATTAGCTATTGGCTTATCCGGTATATCATATGCTGATCATCTGGTTAATTATTTGGACCTTGCACCAACATTTGCCGGACAACTATTTGATATCAGCAATACACTATCATGTATTGCTGATATCTTAGCATCGTTGATGATAGTTGGATTAATTACTTCAATGGTTAAACTTTGAACCAAAGAAACTCGAAAATGAGAAATTACTATAGTAAAATTATGATGTAAGGTTTCTTTTTCATTGGAAGGAAAATGTTCAGAGTGATGAACTGATCAATTAACAACAGTTATTGCTGAATCGATCAGCAATACATTTGTTGTTTGTGGTAATTTGAAAAAATGGCATTAAAAAACAGGAATGAAAAGGTGAAAAGATAATTTATTATTGAAATTATATACTGATAAATTATCATTATCTAATTTGATGATAAGCTATCATAACTCAATTTATGCATAAATTATCATCACTTAACTTATAAAAAAATTATTTCCATTCAATTCATAGATAAATTACCATCATTTAGTTTACAGATAAATTTGCAAATAAATTATTCTGATCAGTTTGTAAATAAATTACCACTCCTCAGTTCATCTATCACGATGCAATTCATCGATAATTTATCATGATTCAAATCATTATCCTATGATTATCGACGTATTTTATTATGAATAATAAATTTTTTTAAGCAAAATTTACTGAATTAAATTTATTTTATTCAAACACATAATAAAAAGCACTATTGAGAGAATAACTTGATATGCAAATTTTAAATCAATAAATGAATAAATAGAAAATTTTTTTGTTATATTTATATATACAAAACATTGATTAATTAATAGATTTAGCAAAAATAAAAAAAATATTAATGCTAACAATAATAAATTTCAAAAACACAATTAAAAATTCGAAAAAAATGAAAATTTAAAGAAAATTTTAGTGATAAAATGAATTCAGAATATTTTCTGCAGGTTATTACATCGCTGGAGATTTTTTCGATGTATGCCAAGTGTTTGATAGTATATTTAAATTTTTTCTTGTTAAATTACTGGGAAATTTTTCTTACCAAAACTTACAAATAATATTGAAATTAGTCTGAGAAAAAAGAGGAAATGAATATGTTATTTTCATTTTATATTAAAAAAAAAAAATTCAAAAATTCTTCTACTGCCTTTTAATTTATAAACTTCGATATTTTTTTTTATCATTAATTATCATGATCTTTTTTTTGAATTCATGTCTTTTTATTGGGAAACAATTTCAGAGTGGCATGCTACATTTTTCACTATTAGTTAATGCAACGATCTTTTGTACCCTGGACAATGGCCATGTACAAAAATGGGCCTAATTGGATGATAAATTACTGGTACAAAATATCAATGTTACAAGTAAGGGAAGTATTACAACAAGAAATATTGGAATGGATAGAAATATCAAAAGTGAAACATTTAAAAATAACATTTAAAGTAACAAAAATAATAAATTTAAGCTTATTGAGTAAAAGAAAAAAAGTAAGGAAAATAGTAAGCTTAAATTTGTTTAATATTTGAAATAAGCCAAAGTTTAGAAAATAAATTTCTAATTTAAATATTATAAATGAAAGGAATATTCCATTACTTAAACAATTAAGAATTTAGGGTAAGATAGTTATTTGTTTAAAAATAATTGAACTGAGTGTTTTTTTTTTTTTTTTTGTTTAAGTTAAAAAAGTACCAAATGATTTTTCATGCTAATTGATGCATTTTGATTAATCAAATGCATATTTTAAATTTATTGATTGTAATTTCATAAAATGCTTTCAATTGATGATAGAGAAAATTCAGTGGAAAAATAGCCAAATTTCATTTTATGTAGATTAGACTTTGATGAAATCGAAAAAGTCATAAATCTTAAATTTCCAATTTTTTTCATTGATTTTATTGTTTGGCTAAAAAATATGTGCTAATATTGTTGGATTACGAATTGTAATAAAATTCTCTCATTGAATAGTTGAATTATTTTTGTTTTTTTTTTTTTTTTTTTTTGGAAAGACGAAGTGAAAAAAATTGATTTAAATTTAATAAAATCCAGCTGAAATTTCACTGTTTAAGTCAAAAAAAAAAAATAATAATTCGGTGTAGAAATTAATGAATATGTACGTATGTATGAAAAATTTGAAATGATTTGTTCAGTATACTCAATAATTCACGTAAATTACACGTAAATGCTAACGTTGGTCACGTATTGATAATCACATCTTTTGCATTTTTGATAATATCGGATCATTCCTACAAATGTTTAATATTAATAGCTTTTTTTTTTTATCATAAATTTGTTATAAAATTTTTTACATTTGCAATGTTTACAATTTCAATGAATTATTCGGCGAAAAATTTTTAATATAATACAGTATCTTTGGCAATAATTAAGGACAAAAGTATTTTTCTGCAGTGTAGAAGAAATCATATGAGATAATGATAATGAAGGGATAATCCTGATTAATGTATTATAATTGTGTCAGTTGGTTATGTTTCACTCAGAAGATTATGATTTTCTCAAATTAACATGATGTATCAGTGGAATATTTTAGGATAAGGATGGTTATAAAATGAGAAAGAGAGAGAAAGAGTAAGGAAGGTTTTTCTGTTAGCTTAGCTTAAGCAAAAAAAAAAAAAAAGAGATTTAGGAAATGAATGATGAAAATTATCCTCGATGTTTGAATAAGTGATAAATTAGGAGAAGTGTGGAAGAGAATAAGAATAATCTGAAATAGAATAAGTATAAGATAGGAATAGATTGGTAATTTTCTGCAATGGTCAACTGCAATTTAGCATTAATGTCACATCCGTGTCCACCTCTCTCCTCTCTTCTCTTCTCTTCTCTAATTCATTCATTCCATTAACCCTACCGAGGTTAAAGACGGTTTACTTCATTACCACTACTACTACTACTATAATATTACTACTGTTATCGCTACTACTCTCTTATTGTATCAATACAGCTATTACTACGATAAAACAATAAGAACTACTATTATAACTGTTAATATTACAATTATAGCTATTACGATAGCAACAAAAAGCAACAATTGTTACTACTATTACAATAGCTATTGTATCATAATTGTTTAATATTGCGGATACAGTTAAAATTACATTGACAATTAAAACAATAATTTCTACTACAATTATTACTAATACAATAACTATTGGTACTAATATAGTAATACTAATATTGGTAGTAAGCTATTGTTGTTAGTTATTCGAGTGCTAATATTATACAGCTTAAGTCGGATAACCAGGTGTGTATCCATTGGTCATACATTATACATACATATATGCTAATTACTATCAACGTACATCAGTGAATTAAATACGACATAGTAATGGTAAGAAGTGGTAATAGCATCTGTTGGATGTGGTATCCTAATATCATCGTTATTATTTACCTGGTAATACTTTATTGTCTTTACTGTAATATCATGTAATTCTTATTGTTACATATACAATATAATGATTTATTTTAGAATTATTAATTTCTAAAAAAAATTTGAAGTTAATATTGTAGAACAACAATTATTTCTGAAATGTATGAAAGATTTTTGTCTATAATTTTTAACGATGATTTTATTATTTCAGATTTCTTATGCAATTACGGTGGAAATAATTCCATATAAGTTTCACTCGAATAATGGTAAATACTTTTGAAATTTCATTCTTTTATTATTGTAATTTCAGTTATTGAGTTATTATTAAGCAATGTTATACTGATTTGCTATTATAATTGACTTAAAATGTGCGTTTCCTTTTTGCTTTTTCCTTTACTTTCTTTGGATCAATATTCTTTTAATCATAAAATTTTGATTTATTTGAAATGTTGAACTTAAAAGACATAGTTTTTTATTCAAAAAGATTAAGAGATGATGAATAGAAGTTTTTCAATTCCGAATAAAATTATCAAAAAAATTACAGTTTAAACCAAAAAATCTAAAAATTAGAAAAGAAATTGGAATTCAAAATTGAAATCACAAAAAAAAAAAGCCTTACAGATGAATCAATTAATAAATGTCTACAACGAGCAATGGAAATAATTACTGATAAAACTTGCTTATTATTCGAACCAACGACTACTATCACTGATATAAATTCGAAGCCAATTTTATTCATGCAATCACCGTATGTTTAAAATAAATTTCAGGATAATAATTATTAAAAATTTGATTATAATTACATTAACATACAATTTAAGAAAATTAATTAATTACATTTTAATAGCAATTGATAGAAGAAATAACAATTAATAGCATCAGAAAAATTGAGTAAAAAAAAAGTTGTTTTCAAAACTTGAAATTGTAATAAACTCTAATAATATTTTTAATTCAAATACAACATTTTTATTTAATTTAATTTTTTTTTTTTGAAATGTTTTATAAGTTTATTAACAGTATATGATAATAGTACTGTTTGCCTTTGGTATCGCTAAATCGTCTATTAATTTTTCTGTTGAAAAGATTTCCGTCAACCACTTCAAATAAAATATACCGATAATTTAATTCAATCTTCTGCTTCATCAAATTCAAGTACCTATATTCAAATTATACTCCTATTCTAAAATGATACCGCAATTGACTGAAGTATGCAATGGATTTGATACGGGGATAAGTACCCCTTTATAAAATACTCATTTATCTCTCTCTCTCTCTCTCTCTCCCTTTTCTATTATAGCTTTTAGAATCATAATTTGGTTTAATATTTAAGGGATGCAAAATTAATTCATTTAATTGAGTTCATATAAGTTTGACTATAAATCCTAAAAACAATATATATATGTATCAGTGCAATAAGTGATAATAGTGATAGATACAATTTTATCATCATCTCAGAAATTAGCAATATTGTATTATTTGAATGATGCTACAGTAATTTAGTAATTTCAACTAATTTACTAAATAATATATTTTTGACATATTGCTAAATTGTAAATTTGTCATCTACTTCGATTTACATCAATTTCAGATTCTGTTCATGGCAAAAATCGAATCAAACGATGCATTTGAATGGGAAATGTTTAAATGTAAGTTATTTGAATTTCAACAAATATGGCATAAAATTGAAAATTTCATTGAATTTTCGATGCCTTTTTTTTTTTTAAATTGAGATTAGTATTTCAGTAGCAATACATTATTGTATATACAAAAATATTAATTTATATTGGATAAAATGTTTATCTATAGATATTAATATACAAATATTTACTGAAAATACAAATAATTATTCAAAAACAATAAAAATTTGGGAAAATTTTCAATATTATATTATATCTCATAAAATTTACTCAAACTTTTGTTTAATTATTTATAACTATTTCATTTCTTTTTTTTTTTTTGAAGTAATAAATAAATAAATAATTGAAAAAAAGAAATTTTTTTTTTTTTTTAAAGGAATTATCACCATCATTATCATCATCAACAACATTATCAACATCATTATCATCATGGTCAGATGATGCATGTTTAGCGGTATTGTCACATGCACTTTCAGCAATCTCATCAACATTACCAATTCGTAGTCAAATGATTCATCTAATTAATGCAATGTACAATTGTACAGGTACAACACCTATAATTATTGTTATTCATTGATCATTGAAATTGGTTTCATGCTTGGAACGATAATTATTTAATCATCCATAAAACAGCTACATGAAAATCTGTACCATAGGTAACAAACATATATATATACTTATTGACATTCATAAACATATGTCTCATCTAATGTCAACTGGAATTAGCTATATCCGGTATCCCTGACCTTTTGTCCTCTTCATTAATATATTAATAAAAATGAATGAGAGAAATAAATGTTTAAGATACTATTGATTTAATTTAAAAAAATTATACCTTTATTTTTAACTTTGAAAATTTCAATTTAAATTTATCAATTTTTTTTTTTCTAATATTAGTGTAAAGTTCGAACTTCAATTTTTTACCGTTCTAATGGACAAAAATAAAAATTATCAATATAAAATCAAGCTCTTTGATGAATTGATTAAATCATTAATTTGCTTAAATAACGCTTTTACCTCTTCGAACTCATCCAAAGAAATTATTAAAAAATCATGAATAGTAGAAAAATAACGATAATTTATAGTGCATCCATTTTGCAATATTTAATGTAATTTGATGATTTTAGAAATTAGGAAATTTCGGAATATTTTTATGCAAATTATTTTAATTACATAAAATGTTCGTTATGTTTTAAAGGACTATCATAATCACTTTGACAAAAAAAGAAAAAATGAAGGAAAACATCCAAAAGAAAAACAAAACAAAAGGAACTTAGAAAAAATTTTTGTAATTTCAAGAAATTTAAAAAAATATTATTTTACTCAATTATTATTAATACTGGAATTTACAAAGTTTTCTCTCAGATTATCGAATGATTCTGATTTTCTCTTAGGAAAGGATCTTTGATAAGTAAAAACCGATCTTTTAACAGCATTCTGATTTGAAGCTTTAAGCAGTAACTATTATCATTTGATATCATTAAAGTAGCAAATTAAAAATGCAAATATGTTCATTTTAAAGAAAAAATAATTAAATACTATGCAAGGATGCGATCTTCTAAAAAAGAAATTTGATGAAAATTTCATGAAGAGATGAAATATTAGTTAAATTATATTGATTTCTTATGATTAAGTAAAAAGTTTTTTAATTTCATTTCATATTTCATATCAGCCAGACGGTTGTTGCTGTTTTTTTTTAACTTTCATGCAATATTTCTACATTCAATTTCTTTCTTCAAAATTAAAACGAAAACTTTCAATTATTTTTTTTGCAAACTATTTCCTCAATTTTTCTTCCTTTTCTGCAATTATTTCACAAAATTATTTTTTTATTCATATTCTGTTGTAATTTGAAAATTACATTTCTATCAATAACAATTTTAGGATAATTAAAGACTTGAAATAAATTCAAAAATTAAGGTAATTTAAGTTTTGAGATAGTTGAAATTATCACTTATCAGTAATGTTTTGCTATTGTTGATGATGAAAGGAAAAGCAGAAAGGAAGAGTTGAAATGCTTACTTCAATGATATTTTCACAATCAAAGATCAAATTTGTTTGAGAAATTTAGAGTGGAAGATTTTTGGAGAATTGATGTAATTTCATTTATATGATTACAATTGTTGTCGCTGTTGTTGTCCTCGTCATTGTCGAATGATGGATCAAATGAGCTTTACTAAAGTAATGATTGGAAGGATATTAAAGAATGGTTGCATCATCAAGAATTATGGGTCATCATTAACTATGAGCTGCATAGTTTAGAATTAACTGAAGAGACTTAACTGAAGATGGGGCAAAAGGTCATTAGCTATTCATCATTTTAGGCTTCTGGTTGAATCTAATTAGGATCCTCGATAAAAATGCATGCAATTAGACTCGATTGTTGGTAAAATTTGAAAAATGATTCCCGCTTAAATACATTAATTTCTTTTATTTGCTGAAATTTTTCACTTTAATTTTACAAAAATTACAAAATAAAAAAAAGAAGAATTTTGCATCCAAAATTTTACGAAATTGAATGATTTAAAACAAATTGAACGATTTAATTCAACAAAAATGTTTTCTTTTGGATGTGGAAAATTTTCATATTGTGAACATTCTTCCTTAATTTAAAATAGTTTGTCGTGAAATGAAGTGAAATCAAATTTCGAATTTTAATGAAAGTGAGGAAATTTTTCGATTTTGCAAATGTGAAAGTATGCTGAGAAGTACACTGAAAACTTGTCGTATTTTAGATATTATCAAATCAAAAATTAATTTGCAGCTTTTAACTTTATTCAATTAAAACGGAACAAACCTGTTAAATAAGCCGGTTTGATAGCTGATAACTTGAAATGGCTTAATAATCGATATACCAATATATTAATGTAACTTGATAAGTTTCTAACAACAGGCCATAAATTTTATCTATTAAATTTATTTCATGATGTATGAATCTTTTTTTCCTGTTTTAGCTTTCCGATTCTTCCGGATTTTTTTTTTCCTTTTCATCTCTTGTTGTATTCTAACAGAATTCATTAGAAAGAATATCATTAAATTTCCATTTTTCTTTCACTTTTTGTTTTCATCATTCTTTCCCTCTAATTCCTTAATACTTTCAATTTTTCCATTGTTGTCATTGTTGTTGTTATTGTTTATTTGCTTAGTAATTTACAGAGCAATGTAATATCGATTGTGAAAACGGAGGTATGGTAAATAGTGATTGCAGTTGTCAATGCACTTATGGATTTGAGGGAAAAAATTGTGAAGAACTTTCTAGACGGAAACTTTTTACCGATTCATCATGTGGTATACATAATGAAGAGCAAGGAACAATTTCACTTAGGTTACTTTTTTTTTTTGTCCTAAAAAAAAAAAAGGAAAATTTCTATACATTTAAATATGATAGGTAATAATTAATAATGATACGATAGAAAATTTCACTTTTTTTAAATTAAAAATTCAAAAATTGCTACTAATTATTAAATAATCTTAAGAAAACTAGTATATATGTATAAGTTAAAAAAAATATATAACATTTACATATATATTATATACAGAAAAATTTTTTTTTCCCAACTTCAAAACAACTTCTAAATCTTTTAATGGAGAAATTAATATAAATTATAATTTGATTTATAATGAATAATAAAATTTGTTTCATCAAATTGCAAGCTGTAATTATTACTACTAAAATCAAATTAAATCATAAAATATATGATGAAAGAAAAAAAAAACGTTGAAAGCTTTGTATATTTTATTATTTACAATTTTATCCTAAAATAGTTTCATTTATTGTCTTGAAATTAAAATCATCATTAAATTTAGTTTATATTGAAAATCAAGCAAAAAATTAACTTGGATCATTACGATATTATTATTATTATAGATTCAATAAAAAGTTAGATTAAAGGACAAAAAAAAGAAAAAGAAAAAACCGAAGTAATACTTGCAGTACATATCCGGAAGCTCGAATAGGTGCAACATTCTGTCAATGGTTGATAAAAAGTTCACCGGAAAAGACGATCGAATTTTACATTAAAGATTTGGATTTAGATGATGACAATGTTCCACCGGATCAACCATGCAATGATATTTTTTATATTTGGGGTACTAAAAGTATTGCTAATCCGTAAGTTGCTTTATTTTTTCCTTTATTTTAGAATTTATTGTTTCTCGAAAAAAAAAAGAAAAACAAAATTTCTCGATGAAAAAATCATTGAATGAAGAAGTAAAAAAAAAAAATTCACTAATATTTAAAGAGTAATAATTTTAGAATTCTATGCGTTACAAAAGATAATTTAATTGGTGTACATTTCGAAAGTGATTCCGATTGGTTACTCATCGAATTGCGGACAAATCCATGGTCAGAACGATCACATCGTGGTCCACGAATTAAATATCGTCAAGTTGATGCACCTTATCAAAGATGTTCGATTTTATTTTGCTTTTTTTTTCTCTTTTTCTATTCCATTTCATCGACAACTTTAAACTTCTATTTTTATTTTTAAATTTATTTAATACATAAAATTTCAAAATGATCGGTGATTAAAAAATCACCGATCATTTTGATCCTTTTTAAGCATATTTTAATAGTTTAATATGGCATTTAATCAATTAAAATATGATTATTATCAATTTGAAAGCTTTTAAAATAGCAAGTAATTTGAAGAATTTTTGGTAACATAAAGTTAATTGTAAATTGAGGGTAAGACAATTAAGCAGTATTCCGCTTTTAATTAGTAATCAAGTTTACGCTCTCTATATGATGAAATTTAAATTAAAACAATAGTACTACGAATTTTAACGTGAAATTAAAATGTAAAATGTAAATTTAGCATTGATTTAAATCTTCTGTGTTTAAAAAAAAAAAAATAAAATTTACGAAGTAGTAAAAAATTTCAGCTTTACGAGCTTTTACAACCGACGTTTTTCCATCAAATGCTGCCAGTAATGTATCGGTATTTATTGTCCTATTGTTGCTGACGATGATCAGATGATATGATTAAGCTATTGCGAATTATTATCAGATAATCAATACGTATCAATGTGATATAACTTTATTCTTCGCTAATTTGAATATTTTTCTTTTGTTTCATTCTCAAATTTCTTCTTTTTCATATTATAAGTAGAAGTTTTTTGGGTTACGTAATGTTCACATAATTCTAACAATTACCTAAAATATGGCCATAGATAAATTATTGGATTAGCCAAATCAAAGAAGAAAAATGTTGTCATTTTGTGAAAGGAGTAAAAAATTGCCAAAATTGGCCAAATTAAAACTATTTCATCAAGAAAATTAAATGATATTCATGTTGAATGATATTTTCGTATTTTGGCTTCAAAGGGATTCAGTTGCGAAAAAAATTTTTTTTTTTAAAGTATTAAATTTAAATAAAATAACCCGTAATATGTTTAATAATAACAAGGTTGTATAAATATTATGGGCAAAAATTTTTGAAGAATTTTTAACAAATATTAATTTAGATTATGCTAACTTTTAATTAGGATAAGGAAAAAAAGAAAGTAAGTTGATGTAATTTAGGTTGAAATTTTTGAAAAAGAAAAAAAGGTGAACTGCAATAAAAAAAATTTATTTTCCGAAAATATATAATATTATGCATTAATCATTCCATTTAATCTTTTTTTTTTTTAAATTTTCCAATGCTATAATTTGTCATTGTTTTCATATAAAAAAATTCTTTCTTTCCTTTAGTTTTTCATCAATCAGAAAAAAAAAAAAAATGGGAAAAACCTATCCAGAAGTTATATATTTTAAATTAATTATTATTATTTCAGATAGAATCATTCTGTTATGATTAATTAATCTTTTCTTTTTTTCTTTTTGGTTGGAATTGGAATTTATCCTTTTTTTTTTTAAATTGAAATATAGAAATGGTGAATTATTGAGTAGTTTTGGAGTAAAATTTAAGAATTTTTGCATGCGCACTTAACGAAATGCATTTGTTGAGGAGACAAAGGATAATTTCATTCGTTCCCACAATGATTCTTAATTTTGAAATTTATGATTTCCGAAAATCATGAATGCAAACGATAAAGGAAAAAGAAGGCAAAAAAAAGTTTCCGGAAACCAAAATTTAATGAACTCTTCGATTTCCATTTTAACCATAATATAAATGGTTTTTTCAATTTTTATTTTTTTTCAGCATTTTTTATTTCTTTCAAATATATATAAATATGTATGGGATTCAAACTAGAGTATAACTTTGAATGTTTAGGACAAATCATTTTAATTTGCAAATTTGAGTGCTATAATCTATGAAGGTTATGGATAAAAAGGTATGTATCAAAAATTACGACAATATCAGACGAAATATGAAAATGATACAAAATTTAAAATATGCAAAGAATGAAATATTGTTAAAAAATAATTCGGAGCAAAATTGAAATCGCTTCAGGCGATCAATTAAAAAAACTATGCATTATAAATGTAAAAAGTAATTATAAGCAAACAGAATTATGACTATTATGATGACAATAATTGTTAATTTATAATATTAATTGCTCTTTAAATTTTGAGCAGGTTTTTTACTATTTATGGATAGTTTAAGTTTTTCGCATGATAAAAAATGAAAAATCAAAAAGACTGAAATAATCTTCAGTTTAAATATAAATCAAGGGAAATTTCATAGTTATTTCAGGGGAAAGAGTCATTTTTGAATAATTTAAAACTTTTGTTATTAACTGAAAAAAACAAACAGATAATACCTAAATTTATGCTTCAATATTTGTAACGTAAACATAAATCAAATGCATACATAAATATTAGTAAAAGAAAACGAATGCAAAAAAAAATATGACGTATAGTATCACGTAAAGTATACGAAAGTTATATGAAAAATTCGTATTGAAAGGCGACTTTTGTCACATTATCAACAATTAACAACTTAATAACATATCTATAAATGAAATATATTATTATTTCAACAATTATGATAATGCTAACATCTTTTCTTTAACCTATCTTTATAATCTCAACTTAACAAAGTGACCAAAGGTATTAAAAAAAAAAAAAAAACAAAACTTTAAAACTTTTTATTAAATTATCTGACGTTGTTTACAAGTGCTATTCTCATTGAAAATATTTCTAATCTTTTCGTACTAGGAATTATCAAATAACAGTTGAAAGTCTGAAATTTAAATCATTGCTTACTTGAAAAGACTTAAAAAGTATGAATGTAAACGTAAAAGACATAAAATGATATGAAATGTAAAATAGTAAAGTTATTTTATTTAATCTAATCATTTGATATTATTGATGTTGAGATTTTCTTTAATTTTATAAGTTAACATATAATAATAATGATAATTCGAAACATTTGAAATAATTTTTTATCTCATTTGAACTCTTTTTAGCTTACTTTTATCACTTTGATATTAATTTTTGTCATTTTTTCAAAATGTTAATTCTATCTCAAAATATTAACTTCAAATTATAGCCTTATTGAAATATTACACTTCACATATTACTTTTCATTATAACTTTTAATAACAATAATAATATGAAATTTAACAAAATGTCAATGTTTGAAATTAATTTAATAAATTAAACGAATTGGGTTAATTGAAAACAAAAAAAAAAAAAAAAAAAAAAAAAAAAACGATAATGGCAAAAATTAATGCTACAAATTTTTAATTTTAACAAATTAAAATTCTGTCAAATATACAATAAAACTATATTTATTTATTTCGACCCTTTTTTTTTTTTTTTTTTTTCTGATCTTTTCATAACATATGATTACTTTTTTTTTTACAGTATTACTCGTTAAATGTTATAATGAAAGGTTTTTGTTGGATGCATTTCTAGTTTAATGTGCACAACTAATTACAACTTTCATTCTCTTACGACTTTGTTGACGTTAACACAAATCAATTTTTATAAATTTGAAAAAAAAATTATTCGTATTTGAATTAATGAAATTTTGAATATCATAATATTGATAATATAACAAAAATTAGATAAACAAAAAACAAAAAAAAAAGATGAAAGTAACAAATACTTTAAAAAAATGCAAAATTGAAATTAATGAAGGAGTTGTGAAATTTTTTCATATCATTGAGATTGGTGTTAAAATACTAATGAAACTAATTGTTAAGGTTTAATTTTATTATAGAGTATTATTCTTTCAATTCTGATTTAATTATAATATTTCTATTAGGCTATCATAAAAATTTCAACTATTTTAATGTTGTTACAATTGTAAATTACATTGATACTGATAGCTGGAAAAAATTTAATATCAATTAGAATTATATGAAATTTAACATTTTTGAAACTAATATTTTATAACGAAAAATCTTTTCCTAATCGTTAATTTTGCATATTATGCATAAGTTGAATAACTTAAGAAGAGCATTTCATACTAATTTCTTTATTCGTATTAATTTGAAATTTTCATAAAGTATCGACAAAGTATTAAACTTTGTGGTTTTTTTTTGAAAGAAAAAGATTAGCATTACTCTATTGATATTTTTAATTTTGATTTTTATTTAGACTTTAGATTAATTATTTATGATTAATAGAGATAAAAATTTTCTCCCTTTTTTTTTTTAAAGGAAAATGAATCATTAATTAATTACTCTTCGTGATCTGTTGTGTTTTCTTTTCCTTATCGTTGAGGAAAATTATATTAATTTCCAAAAAGATATATTGCATTTCTTTCTTTGTTTTAATTTGTTTTCCTATATTTCTTTTTTAAATTTAAAATTAACTTCATGTTCATTTTTATTTTAAAAAAAAAAAAAAAATAATTCCAAGAATCACAAATTTTAACCCATCGTATTCTCATGGGAAAACAAAAATTACAGTGTTCGTCTTCTTCTTTCATTTTGGGAGAAAAGAGAATTGAGAAAGGAAAAAATTAATGATCAAAGCATTTTTTTAATTCTCTTCAAACAAACAAGGAAGGCAATAGTGAAGATTTAAATCAAAAGCTAAATTTAAATTTAAATTTAAGTTATACGAAAGGAATGAAAATATATAGAAGAATGCTTCATTTGCTATAAAATTTTTAATAATAAAATGAAATAATATAAAAAGAACATGGATTATTGCTAAATATCTTTTCCAAATCATATAATTGCTCCTTTTTTAAAATTTAAAGAAAAAAAAATAAAAGAAATTTCATTTCTGCTCCTATTGTAATGTAACAAAATTGTTCCAATCTTAATATATAAATCTATTTAATTTAAATCGCTTATTATTATTATTATTATTATTATTATTATTATTATTATTATTATTATTATTATTATTATTTTTATTATTACTATTATTATTATTATTATTATTTTTATTATTATTATTATTATTATTATTATTATTATTATTATTATTATTATTATTATTATTATTATTATTATTATTATTATTATTATTATTATTATTATT
>JABVXV010000605.1:0-22013 GCA_013365325.1 Dipetalonema caudispina | reverse complement strand
AGGTAAAAAGTATTCATATAATAATAATAAAGAAAGGTATAAATGGGAAAATAATTATGATAATGATAACGATAATAGTTGCTATTGATAATAATAATAATAATTAGTAGAGGTAAAAAGTGTTCATATAATAATAATAAAGAAAGGTATAAATGGGAAAATAATTATGATAATGATAACGATAATAGTTGCTATTGATAATAATAATAATAATTAGTAGAGGTAAAAAGTGTTCATATAATAATAATAAAGAAAGGTATAAATGGGAAAATAATTATGATGATGCTAATGATAATAGTTGCTATTGATAATAATAATATGATAGCAAGAAAACATGAATGATAACAATAGTATTGACTGGAACACAGAAAAGTATATGTGTAAACAGTATTTGGTAAAAAACGGAAGTAAAAAAATGGATGACGTCAAAATCCGGTTTTTTTTTTCCATTTCTTTCCGAAAAGTAATATACTATTAAAAGTAATGCAAAGAAGTTTAACGGTGTAAATCGGTAACCTTTTGAAGTGAAAGTGTCATTGTTTTTTAAATACCAAAATCTGTCCTTCTTTTGTTTCTCGAAATTGTTTAATTATGGTGTTAATTGTAAAATGATGCAAATTTGTAATGTTTACGTGAATGAACCATAGCATCAAATTGAAAATGCTTCTTCCTCTTCCTTCTCTTCATATTTTCTAACTTTTAAATTAAATTAAAATCATATATGCAAGCTTATTTATGTGATAGAAACTTTCATTGAATGTACGTACTTCTTTTATTTGGCTTAATGGCATTTTATATCATTTTAGTTTTGTTCTATTTGTTGAATAATTTTTATGATTTTTGCTTTACATTGCAAAGTATCAAATGACTAACAGATGACTTTCAATTAACAAAAAGTATCAATATGAGAAAATTAATCAGGTGAATAATCTGAAACGCTAATACTTTCTAGGAGTTAATTTTACAACTTCATATCTTTTAGCAGTTTATTTTATTTAATCACTTAATTTCTTGTCTATCTCTCTGTCTTTTTATCTGTATCTCTCCCTCACTCTTTCTCCTTTTCTCAGTGCTATAGAACAGATAATAATCAATAACATTTAGTTAAAATGACCAGTTGATACAATTTTTGAAATTAAGAAACTCGAAAATACTCGAATTAGACTAAATTAAAAGGATGATCTGAATTGAACAGCTGTCCATTGTAAATTTATGATCAGACGGACAATCTATAAAGCAAAAGTTATGGACAACTGACACACGAATGGCTACTTTGCAAAAATTAATGATAAATCCTGAAGAAGTTAAGTTTATTAGTATCAGATCACATAAAATCTAAAATAGCTTTATTCATTCAATACTGCATTTGATGGAGTAAAGAATAATAATTTATGGATATGAATTGTTTGAAATATAAAATGTCTTTAGGAAATGTTCAAAATTTGTTTATCACAATATTTACTAATTGAATGAATAATGCATATATAATCAAATAATTAAAGTATGTCTAAAAGCATGAAAGTAATAATATTTGAACGGAAATAATAAATACAAATGAGAAACAAATTTTTTTCACTGATCGATATCTTTCTTTTTTTTTATTTAAAAAATTTTTCGATGCAAATGAAAGTAGTAAAATTTGGCAATGGTTGATACGGGAATTATTTCTGGATATTCGGAAATTATTTCCGAGAATTCTCACCGATAAAACTTTACTGATAAAATTGCTTTATAGTCATACTGATACACTGATAATATTTCATTTATAAAATGAATAGAACAACAGCAAAATGAATAAAAGGAACAAATAAGTAAATAATAGTAACAAATAAATAGGTTAGCAATTAATTAATGAAATGCAAAAAAAAATTGAAACAATCAAATAAAAAGTAAAAAATAAAATGGACAAATAGTTTAAATAGGTGGTAAACAAATAAATAAAATAAATAATAAACAAATAAACAAAAATAGTAAATAAGTCAACGTGGTAAACGATGAATAAATAAATAAAATAAACAAAAATAAGAAAGAGATGAAATAAAAAATTTATTCATAATATACTCATTATCGATCTTGAAGATATTACTTGTCCAAATTTATTTACTTCCGGTTCTATCATTCATCTTGCTTACCGGAAAAGTAATTGATAACGATGAAGGGAAGTATGAAAGTGTATGTATATTTTGACAAATGAATACCTATCAGGAAACCTGTACCTAACGGGAAAGAATGTTATGTCACATTGTATCTAACCATTTCTCAAGACTCTCGTTCATTTTTCCCCTTTTTTTTTTCCTAATTTCTGGACATTTCTTTAAACTTCTGCTCTTTTTTTCCTTCGTATTTCTTTATGAACATTGATTCGATATGTTCGAAATGATTCTTGAAATTTGGAATATAGAAAATTCAAATCTTAAAATTTATTTTTAACAGAAATCAAAATAATTTCGAATAATAATTAAATTTAAGTAACTGTAAGTTAAATCAACTACATAAATTGGAAATCAATTATAACATTAATTCCGGTTTGTCAAATTACTTCCTGCTTAGATCTTCGGTTAAATACATGCAGAAAAGAATGATTGAAACATTAGCGAGATGTTTGTAAGTGGTAACCGGTAACAAAAGTTTAATTAGGTAGACAAAATAAGCTAATAATTGTTCAATTAGTAAAAAAAATAGGGAAAAAATCGAAAAGGAAATAACTTTTCTGATAGTTATCGATCGCTTATGATTTCATTCATGAAATTATGATCTAAAACAATGGTTAGGAAAATTTTCAGTAAAATCGATAACTATAAGAAATATATGGTAATCAAATAAAAATCCCGAATACAGTGATCAATAGGGAAATAATATCCAGGTAATATTATTAGGGAGAGATTTCAATAGATACGATTATCCTGACATTCGGTGTGATCGATGCACCGATGCAAACATTTAAGAGAACACGATGGATGTAAAATACTGAAAAAAAAAAATATATAATAGAAGAGGAGAGAAGATTTCAATCAGAATATTTCAAATTAATATTAAAATTTCAAAATCTATCTCTTTAACTACTTTAATGTTTCATGGATATATTTAAAACGTTAAATATGCGCTGTTGAAAATTCAGCAATTTTGTAAAAAAGTTTCTAACTTTAGAGGAAGAATTATTTAGAATATTGGAGAATTTCACACCTAAACGATCAAGCATGGAAATTATCAAACTAACTCAATTATCGATGAACAAATTATTTTTACACTGCTCCTTTTAGGACATCTTCCAGATGAATGAACAGATTGTTCAAATACTTCGTTTTTCTTTTTTTTTTTTTCTTTTTGATTGAAATTTCTTACAGTATTACTAAGTAAAGATGCAAAAAAAAAAATTCTTCTATATAAAATTCCGATCAAATCATATTCTTTCAATTTTTTTTTCCTCTTTCATAACACATTTCTTGCTAAAATTCTCACAAAATCTTAAAAAAATGTTAGTCTTTTCAATTCAGATTTTGTGTCCATTAAAGTTTTAAATCAAAAAAAAAAAATTTTCAAAAAATAACGGGAAAAAAATTTAATTTAAAGATATCTTTTATTATGCAAATATTGATAGTAAGTTTCACTTTATTTTTTCACAATTAATGTAAGGATGGCGAAAAGTTACGGAGAATGAAGATACAGCATAAATAAAAAGGTATAAGTGAAGTTAAATTCAAGTATAACTTTTAGACTTGTGAAACAAAATTACGGAATAGTAATTAAGCTCATTTATGCATCTTTTCCGGAATGACAAATATACGTATTAGTAGAAAAAAGACAATTGAATAATGAAATATAAGATTGAATCACAAAAAATTAAATACAAAAGATGAAGAAAAAAATTTTATATTAAAGATGAAGCATTTGAATGAAATAATGGAAGTGTGAAGTTGTAGCGGAATTTTCCCACATAATAATTATCCAAATTTTCCGACAAAGTACCATCCGTAGCGAAAGTGACCGTTTGACCTGGTTCAATACACATGAACAATTAACCACAACATCATCATCATCATCATCATCATTATTATTATTATTATGAAGGTCAGAATAAAATGATGCCTACTGCTAATACTACTTCAATATCGAACGACGAGAAAAAGGTCATTGAAGAAAGATTGTCTCTTTAAGCATGAAACATACCATTTGTCTCCAAAAAAAAAAAAAAAAGGAGAGAAATGAAGGAAAGGAGGAATATATATGAGAAATTTTTTAGAAATGAATTATAATGAATTTATTAAATCATTTCCAGATATAGGTAATTTTAAATTAGTCTAATTGAATTTTCTATTAAATTTCATTTTTCATATAATATTGCAACGAAAGCATATTGTGTGTAAGCTTTTGAGAAAGACATATTGAAAGTATTTATTTCACTGTAAAATTTAAAAATGGAGGATTAACAGGGAAAAAGTAAGAAGAAAATCAAGTATTTCGATATAGATTTCTAGTTGTAAAATTAGTTCTTAATTACAAATTTACAATAGTATTGAAAAATTATCAAGCTATCTCTTCCAGTTTATGAAAAAAGATAGTGTTAAAAAAAGTGGATAAAAATTTAGGAAAATCATTTCATATTTCATGAAGTTATTGGTGGTTTTAAAATTCACAATTTAAAAATTGAATTTACTAAATATTTTGTAATCTTTAAAAGATCCATTTGAATTTCAGTTCAGATCTCAAAAATATCCCGAAATATTATTGGAATATGGAGTGAAAAGAAGAAAACGGATAATCAAGAAGAGCTAAGCAATTAATTTGAGTTAAATCTGAAGTAAATAAATAAAATAAGTAAAGTTTACTGTGTAGACAAAAATTTCCTATCATTTGTGTCTTATGAAATATGAATTTTTTCATTTTAAAAAAAATGATGAAAAATAAAAAGTACAAAAAAACTCTAAAAAAATCTCAATTTCATAAAATATTTAAAGAATTCAAAGAATCTATAAAATATTCAAAGAAAAAAATTTATTAAATTATTCAAAGGTTGAAAAATCTTTTTTTTTTTTTAGAAGAAATTAAAGTACAAATTCAAAATTTGGACTTCATATTTCGAACGAGTTTCGTTTCGTTCTTTTTTTTTCCATTTCGGAAGCGAATGATAAACTTTTTTGAAGCTATGTTTCGCCTCAATTCGCAATAATCTTCATATTCCTTATTTCTATTCAATGTTGCAAAAATTCAAATCTATAAAGTGTAAAATAATTCTATTAACAGTGAATCCTTTCTTCATGCAAATTATTATGAAACAAAAATTTGCATAATACCAAAAATTATCATTGAAATTATCAAGAAAACAGAAAATCGAAAAATGCTATCTTTTATTAATTGCCATTTTTGATAGCAAAATAAGCAATAAAGTGTAAATTTTTTTTTTAAAAAAGACAAAGAAGTGAAGTAAGTTATGAAGGTAAAAGTTATAAGAGTAGTTTAATTTGGAATATTTCCAGTGGAATAATTTTATCCATTCTGAAACAATTTAATATTCGTTTCTAAGTTTAAAACTTTGACTCATAAATGTAAATTCTTTCTACTGCGGTTTTTGGAAGACCGAGATTTTTGATTTTTTTTTTTTTTTTTTGCGAAAACATTTGCTGGGAATTTTCAATTCCTTTCTTTTGCTTTTCTTCTTCCGTTGTTTACAATTTGAATTTTTGGCAAAAACGGAAGTGAATTGAAGGAAATATCGAAAGAAAAAAAAAATTGGAAAAATTGGCAAAAAAATAAAATTAAGTGAGAAATCCAAAAATTATATGCATAGGCCAATGTTCAAATTTTTATGTGTTTCCAAAATTATAAGTTCTCGAATTCTCTCCTCCTTTTTCATTGCAAATAATTGAAAAATATTTCTAAATTAATTTATGAAAAGTTATTTTAGATTAGTTTAAAATTGGATCACTTAATCATATCTGTTATAATTGTCAACTGATTGATGATGCATAATTCATAGAATATGCGATAATTTTAATAAAAAATTTATAAAAATAAAAATTAATTTACACTTATGATGTATCTTTAGAATATTTTATAAACAAAATCAAATATTAGTAATTTCAGTGTGAAATTTTTTTTTTTTTTTAAAAAAAAAAAAAGGAAAAAAGTGAAAAAAAAAACTGAGAAAGTAGATTGCTTAGCATATAATATAGAAAGGCTATATTACTACATGTCCATAACAATATTTATTGTTTATCAGTGATAGTACTATGCTTATCAACAATTTAATGCTTGAAAAATTATTTTTTTATCAATTAAAATTAACACTTCTCAGTAATGCTTAAAATATTTATCAATAATGTACAACACTCTATTCAATCTTTATTAATTAGGAGAAATTTTTACAACAAACTTCATGAATATATAATTTTGCATTTCAAATTTTATTACAATTAATAAAATTTCTAAATTTAAAAAAAAAAAAAAAATGATTTTGACAAATAGCAAATGAATGGTAGGGACTTGTTGTGATCCTCGGTAGTATAGTGGTGAGTATCCGCGCCTGTCACGTGCGAGACCCGGGTTCGATTCCCGGCCGGGGAGTTCGCTTTTTCTTTTTGTGTTTTCCCTTCTAATAATTTTTTAAAAATATGACAGTGAATGAAATTAATGTAGCATTTTTGCAGATATTGGCAAAATTAAACAATTAAGAGACAATTTATTTAAATGAAACAATGAAAAAAGAAAGAAAGGAAAATGAAATTTATTTTATTCTGCACAAAGATGAAGAGAGTGTTAGTGGAGAATGATAAAACTTATTTGAAAAAAAAAAAAAGGGTGAACAAATAATTTTGGATGAAAATTTACAAATTAATTAAATATGAACAATTGATCGATCAATAAAATTAATTTAAAGAATAAAAACGACAGCAGCGTTAGTAGTAGTAATAGTAGTAGTAGTGGTTATTGGTACGTTACTTAAGTAATCTGATGTCAAAATTATTTAATTTAGAATGAAATGGAAAAGGATGGTGAAGAAGAGAAGGAAAAAGTAGTAATGGAGAACGATTGGTGCATATTTAAAGTTTAATCTGAACTTTAAAGTGTAATCAATTAAATGATTTGAATTGTAAATGAGCAAGAATAGATTGACTTTTACAACCAACTCTTTCAATTATTGACTATCTATAATAAAATGAGAAGTTTCAATTCAATTTATTATTATCATCGTTGAAAGGCTAAATGAAAAGTCATTTATTATGCAAATTAAGCTAGCAAAAATTAATTTATTTCATAACAAAAAAAAAGTTTTCTTGCTTACATCATTTGTATTCTGTAAAATTAGTGAAATATTGAATTAACAACGTAATATCATTAGAAGAAAATAAGAAAAAAAAAATTTTTATCAAGGATGATAGAGAAAAAAAAAAAAAAGTTAAATTTTGATGAAAAAAAGATAATAAATTTTGCATTATTTTTGTTGTTGCATGAAAAATAAAATTATCACTTATCTCAATGATAAAAATATGCATTCGAAACAAATAGCTAAAAAATGTAATAATTTGAATAAGCAAAAAAAAAGAACGTGAACTTACGCATAATTATTGCTTGATATAATTGTTTAGGTCGATCCTTCTCATTAATCCAAGTAATTATCTATGATAAATGCCAAAAAAAAAAAAAAGAAGAAGAGAAAACGTGAATGACGTGAAAGTATTTTGATAGGTTGATTACAGATGGGAATAATTTAATTATTGTTGATGTAGTTTCCTGCAAAAATAAATTGCGCATCATTATGAATGAACCAAATGCAATTTATGACGTGTTGCATAATTTGTAGCAAACATTAACAGAAATTAAATTGGCAATCCAAATTTATCAATGATTCGATATTGATATGATAAAAATAAGCGGTGATAATTTTGTATAACTTGATATGATTGTTTAAATCAACGTAATGTATAACATTAAAGTTGACATTTGATATAGAAGTTGTTGTCTTCAACAGTATGATATTAGAAATTTACAGATGTCAAAATAAGTACTGTAAAATCAACTAAATGATACTTCTGATGCTAAATTATTGTCAAGGAATTGAGATAATTTGAAAAAATTTTCATAAATATGAAAATTTATTAGAAAACATATAGTTAGTATTAATGAAGAAGGAATAAAAGAATTGGGATAGTGATGGGTATTGTATAATTCAATAAAACAGGAAGGATTGTAACAGTCGTAGAAATTGGGAAACTTCGTAGAAATCAAAGATCAAAAATAGATATGTAATACTCTAAGGTATGCGATCATTTTTCAATACTTTTCATTTTTATTATTGATCATATCTAGATTATGCTAATTATTGTTGACATTTCATTCATAAAAATATTTTAAATTTCCTTATTGTTGATATTTTATTCATAAAAATATTTCGAATTTTCTTTATTAATTTTGTAATTTTGAAAATTTTAAACGAATCAAACAAACGTATAAATCATACGATAAAATGTTCGTTCCAATTGTTCAAAAGATTAGGTAAGAATCTAAGATTTTAAGCTTGTTTTTTTTTTGATATCTACCAGTTATGGTTATTATGATCAGATTCCTTTTGAAACGTTTAATTTGCTAGAATTATAGCTAAGTAAAACACTAAATTGGATACATTTTCTGGTAACATAATAAATCTTATTAGAAATTTATTGAAATACAACTTTAGACTGTTAATTATGTAATAAATAGTAACAGATGCTGGAACATCTAATTTTAATAATTCCGGAAATTCATCTGAAAAATGACATCTTACGAATTTCATTAACATACATTTTACATAAAAGATGTGAAACAATAAGAAGTATGACAAATTTTTGGCATATATGGTAGACGAAATAGAGGATGGTGAAAAAAGTGGCAAGAAACTTGTTTGCAAATCAGAAATGAATTTTCTCATCTTATCATATACTGGTTCTTTCATCGTTTATATCCTTCATTTGCTTTATTTCAATGATAATCTTAATTTACACTTTCTAATCTGGATTTATTGTCTTTGTAACAATAATCATTCCATAACTGTTGTCATCGATATCGTGTAAAATTAATTATGATAATAGCGGATATATCTGTTATTACCACCACTACATCATCATCATCACTTTTAATCATAACTGATAGAGCTATCAGTATTACTACGATCAGACATATCAAAATGCATAAATCATATAGATTAAAATTTTTTGAAATTGAATGTCAATCAAGATAATTTCTGATAGTGATATTTCTAATTTCGTAAGTCAATTATGAATCGTAGGAATTTTGATTAATAAAAGTTACACTATTATTAGTTGTATTACAAAATGGAAAGATGTAATACAAGCAACGATATCTTACTTAAAATAAATACAATTTCAAAGTGATGAATGAATTGATGAATGATTTAAGTGAAAATATCGTGAAATCGAATTAAGTCAAAGAAAAAAAGAAACACTTTTCGATTAATTTACCAATCTTAGATTACAGCATTTTGATTCGTTAACAGTCAAAAAAGATAAAAATTAATTAAAACAAAAAAAAAAAAAAAAAAAAAAGATATTCTGTTCTTGCCTATCGAGAAAATTTAATTTGAAACAATCCCTTTGAATAATTTATAAACGTTCACTACTGATCAGTTGTAATATAAACATCCGTTGGCTATTTCATCGATCAGTGGTGAAGTGGGCAGAAGAGATAGATTTGTAGTTTGAAGAATTGTAATAATTCTCAAAAATCGATAATGATAGTGATAATGATAATGATGAGAAATCCAATAAATTAGCCGTTCAATCTCATTTGAATGTTGCTTCCAAGTTTTAACCGAATATTGTTGATAGTTCGTTGATTTCAAATAAAACTTAAAAAAAAAAAGGCAGAAAAGGATCAGTTAAAATAACTGAAATACTTGTTTTCAGCTTGTAAAAAGTTGGAAATTTTTGATCAAATAATTTTCCTCGTAATCATTTTTAAATGGTTGATATAAAGGGTTCTCTAAAATGTTGTTAAGATAAAAGAAGAAGCTATAGAGAAAAGTAAAATGAAAATACTATAGCTTGATGTAAATTAATGAGAGAGAAAGAGGGAGAAAGAGCAGTAATGAGTGAAGTAATAAAGTAAAAGTAAAATTTCATCAATTATTTCATTCAACACTACAAATAGTATGTAATGATATTTAATTTTTTTTCATTTATGTTCAACTGAACAAATTTAATATTACGATAGCCTTGAAGATTAATTTCGACATCCAATATATTTCACTAAAATTCTTGCAACTCAAACAAAAAATCATTTACTGAATATTTTCTAAAATTTAAAATTTAAATTTTCACAAAACAATATATTGTACAAATTTAGATAATTTTCGAAGAAATTTAAAAAATAATCTATTAGTTGAAAATTATTTACATTTCACTCTAACATCTGATCATAATCCATCAAAGAAAGTTCAAATCTTTCCCATTTCCACTTATAGCAAAGTAATACATCGTACTTCACCCAATTTGTAGCGACCTAAATCTATCTCTTTCATAGTACCAACATCAATCTCAATGGTTGAGCAATTTTTCAAAAATTAAATCATCAGTGGAGCGGTCAATGTGTTTGCCTATTAACAATTGAAATTTGATGTCCTTCAAAAAATAATTCTGCAATTTTTATTTTTTTTTTTTTTTTTTCATTTTTTTGAATGACATCATTTTTGATGTTCAATTCAATTTGTAGTCAGTCATAAATGTTTTGTCAGTATGAGAACTGAATTAGGAAATGATGGTAATATTATTTCAAAAAATAATTAAAAAGAATCATTTTATGCAGTCATTTCCTTGAAATATAATATATTTGCATAACGTCATATCTTATGAATTACAAAATAATGAATATATTCAATGATCATTCATTTACGTTCATAAATTTATATCCTTTTTTTTTTTGTTTTTGTTTTGTTTTTTTTTTTTTTTTTTGCATTATTTTATTCTTTTCTTTGTGATGAATGGTTTCATGAAAACATCCGGTTTTCATAGCATAATATCTTTTAGTATAATATTAAACAGAAAAGATTCCGGAATAATTTGTAGTTAGGATGAAAAGACCGGTTATATATTGTTGTAATTGAAAAAGAAAAACATCAAATTAATATAACGTATAAATTATTACGGGTATGATTTTTGATAATTAATTGAAGTGAAATTATGATGAGGAATATTTAAAATTGAATTAATTGTATAATAATTTTTTTTTTCTTTTTTTTTGAATAGTTTTTTTTATGATGACATTAAAAGCAAATAAAAATGATTGAAAAGTTAATTAGTATTAAAAAAGAAACTCTAAAGTTCAAAAATCAAGAATTTTCAAAAAATTTGGATAAGTAAAAATTCTAAAAATAATATAACTGAACAAATGAACAAATACTTATGTAATTGAAGATGAAAGCATCTACAGAACTGGAAAAGATGAACGAATACTTCAATTTCAAAAATCAAAATAAGCACTCAGAAAGAAAAAAAAATTGAAAGACCCTTTAAAAAATTGAAAAAAAAAAAAAGATTCAGATATAAGATGATATTCAAAACAAAATGCAAAATACAATTAGAATAAACGACTCAGTGATTTCCAGATGAATTGAATTTTGAGGAATGATGTTAATCGACAATGATGTAAAGTAAGCTAACCAATCTGAAGTGGAAGGAAAACTAACATTTGGACGAAATCTATTAGTACTTCAAATAATATTTCTAAAATGCCACTTATTATTGTTTGAAATATGATATCATTCGAATTTTACAAAGTAATTATATTATTGAAAGGTAGCTAATTTAGATCTGATCAGGTATCATTAGTAATGATCAGAGAATCATTTGATTAGATTTAATCGCAGTCTTAAAAAAAGATACCAAACAAATAATAAATCATTGTTTTCTAAAATGTAATAAATTTGCATATATATATATATATATATCCATAATAATCTTTACAAAATTTCTTTTCCATTGTAGTTGTTTTGGTAATTCCACCTACTGTCTTAGAAAAATAAAAAAAAAAAAAAAAATTGTCCGATCTCCTACGATATTCTTGATCATTTTATTATATGAAGGAAGTGAAATCTAGCGATCACTCATGCTAATATCAAATATTCCATACCAATAATTCCATTTATTACTATTATTTGCTTTTGATGTAATAAGTACAGAGTTTCTTCTGTAGCATTTTATGCTTTTCTACTGACAACATATTCATTTCAAACTTACAACTTCTATAGGATCAATTTTCAATGAAACAATTCCAATTACATAAAAATTTTTGCAAAATAATTGATAGTTAAAATGCAAAAACTATTGATTCCGCAAATAATTATCGAGAAATTACAAAGAAACAACTAAGTATATCATCTATTATATCGTTTTTATGAGTTAAGATTATCATATATAATGATGAATGATCGGATAGATAATAAGAGGCATCATAAAAGACTTCAGAAAATGGATATGAATGATATTATATGCTTACTTTACTGTAATTTTCTCTTCCATAAAAGTGTTGCGATAAAGTGACAGTAAAATGAGATCGTAAAATAAGTGTATCTTACTATCATATACCACTATTTCCCCAACAAACTACTATTACTATTACTATTTTACTACACCTACTACTAAATACTAATACTAAATAATATTGATAATAATAATAATCATCCTAAATATTATCATTACTCATATTATTACTACAGTAACTATTAATACAACAGTTACGATCACTTATACTGATCAAACAAGCAGCAATACAATAATAACTACTATAATTATTTTATACCTAAACAGATGATCCCTTTTACTACTCAAATAAAGACAAGTGGTTAGATAGTCAAACAAGTAAACAATCAAATGTAAAGTAAATGAATGATTGTAAAATTTTTTGATTCATTTCCGACTTTTCGATAACATCAATAAGTTAGCATCATATTGTACGAAATAATTATTATTACACTAATTACAAAACAGTAATTTTTCAGAAACAAATTAACATTCGAAGCACAAAAAGAATATATTAGACATCAGAAGGAAACACCGGGAAAAAAAAAGGGAAATTTCAGCAAATTAATGTGTCGATGATCCTATAAAACTGATAATTCATCCGTTTGAGATGTCACTGTTTGAAGAAGAGTGAAACCATTTGAAGTTATAGGCTTCAACCTTTAAGGCCAAGGATACCGAAGGGAAGATGTAAGGTATTCAACGGGATGAGAGACATTAAAATGAGGAAATGATATATGAAATGTTTACATAAATGGCTTTTGACATCCAATATATGAGAGAGAAGAGAGTTTGTTACGTCAAGGTCGTGAAGAAAACTGATACGTGAAATAAGTGATGTCAACTGTTTAATATGAAGAAAAGGAAAACTTGAAATTCTTCTTTTGTAAAAAGTTTTTTTTTTTTTTTTTTTTTTTTTTTTAAATATCTTTCTTAATAGATTCTAAAAATGTTTTAAAACTCAAGTGAATAATGATTAGATTAAGAAGCTTCTTTTGAAAATTAGAAATAGTTCTAAGATATGCCGGGAAAAGCATTGAGATAAAAAGAGGAGAAAAGCTCGAAAAGATAGAAAGTTCTTTGCTAAGTATAAAATATTGCAATCTCAAATTTTTCTACCAAGCTTAATGTATTTTTTCCGTGACTTTTCAACTTCTGATGACTTATTAAACGGATAATTTGCTTGACAAATAAGATTTTGAAAAAATTTTATAGCATAAAAGTAGAACAAAGACGCAGCTAATCGCATCATAATGGTTTAACTACAAAGATTTCGATATAATGTTACAAAATATTGAAAAGCTGAAAAAAAAAGTGGTCACAGACGTAAAAACGTTTGTATAAATCTTTGAAATTTTTAAGAAACTAATAAAGTTATCGTAAAATTTGAAGACTTTAAAAAGTTTTTTTGAGAATTTAAAGAAAAATTCAGAAATAATCTTTAGAAAAATGACGTAAATATGAAAAATGATCCATTGATTCCATATCAATGTATCTAACTGTAATATCATTCTAAGGAATATCTAAAGAATATCATTAGTAAAATTTACTTTATGATTTACTACAGGTATGATCGTTTATATTCCTATACATAACCATAGATTTATTGATTCAATTAAAATTATTAATATTGGGATTGAGAAATTAAAAACTGATAGTAAAATAAATTGGTGTAATTCTGATTGTTTTAGCATCTAACATTCAATGCTTACTCAAATCAAATTTAAATATTAAAAAAAAATGAACCAAAAAAAAAAACGAAACGTGAAATCACTTTGAGCTCAAATATTAAACATCCCAAACTATGAGTAAAAGAATATTTCAATGAAATGAAAAAATGAATTATTTTCAAATTTCAGAAAAAAAAAAATTTGTCTTGAATAGAGCATAAAAGGCGGAATGATTTACTAAAATGAGTGGAAATGTACCATCTAAAAAGATATGTGAAATGTTGTCATTTACTAATTGACTGCTAAATTTTAATGCAATCATCAAATGAAGTTACAAAATGACATTAAGAAAAACGAAGAAAGAAAGGAACAGAGAGAGAGAGAGAGAGAGAGAGAGAGAGAGGGAGAGAGAGATTAGTAAATGAGATATGAGAAGAAATGATAATGAGAAAAAGGGAAGAAGAAAAAGAGAAAGGTTTTATTTGAAATTACTAATTTAACAATGACTGACCTTCAAATTATCTTTCGGAATAGTCATTCTAATGAAAATTTTCTCATTTATAACGGTATAAAGTTACTTACTTCCAAACAAAACAGACAAGCAACAAATATTTGGATGGAAAAATGGGATGAAACCATACAATTTGAAGGATGAAAATTATCGAAAATAGGGAGTTGACAAATTTTTTTGTAATTTTTAAAATTTTTTTCATTGTAATACTTAAAAGTATGTTCGCTAAAATGATTCATTGTTGATACTACTTTGAAACCGGATAAGAGAATAAGACTGGATAGGTAAGTATCCGGATGATTAGACGTTAACAAAAAAAAAAAAAAAAAAAAAAAAAAAAAAAAAAAAAAAACATGAATAAATGCATCAGAAAAAATGGAAAACTTTTGAAAAATACATTAAACTTTTTGAAAATTTTTTGCTATCATTTATTTTCTTTTTTCAATTTAACACAAACCACTAAAATTACAAACTTATCAAATGTTGTAAATTACTAAGTAATTGTAACTTATTATTGTAAAATAATAAATTCATAAATAAATTAAATTATTTAATCCAAAAAAAAAAAAAAAAAAAAAAAAAAGAAGACGGAAAACATTAACTTGTAACATTAAAAACTGGAAGTTGATTGGTTAATGATAATCATCAGGAACTATCAATCTTTCATTGAATTATCAGTCAACCAATCAATCAATCAGAAGTTCATTATTGCTAAATGCAGTAGTGATCCACAATATTTTAAAGGTTGTTTAAACATACTTATTACATTTCAATCAAAGATAATAGACAAAAAAAGAAAAAGGAAAAAAACTGTAATTTTAAACTTGTCAGATCAGGAAATGCAATTAATTTGCACATAGCAAATGATATGTTTTTTTCATTCTTGTGATTTAAAAAAAAAAAAAAAAAAAGACTTAAGTTCCGGAATTGCCTTTTATTTAATGTTTTCGAATAAAATTTTTACTTATTTAATTTATGAAAAATGATAGGTTAGAAGAAAGAACTTAGAAAAGAAAAAATAAATTGGGAAAGAGAGGTAATAAAATGAAATAAATGTAAGTAATGTAGCAGGTATATGTTGATAACTCGATGATACTCACAAATAAGGTAATACCTAATTTGACTTTCTAATGAGATTAGTAAATGATAAATTTGTAAGATAAAAGTCTAATGATATTGGTAGATGATAAGTTTCAACTATATCATCGCATACCCTTTCCGGAAGCTTTCTTTCCGGAATACGTCTAATCATGCTTCTATGCAATCCCATTATTAACATCATTTCATCAAATGAATTTCAACAAAGTTTCGAAAAAAAAAAATTTATTTATGAAATAATAACGAAAGACATTGTTATATCAAATTGTCAACAACTATAAAATGAATAGTAAGCATGCGATAACGATATTGCATCATAGTTATAATAATTAGATAATTATATACTACCTTGAAATGATGATGATGATATTGATAGATGATTAGGTAATGTTATGAAAAGAAGTAGCATTCTGTTCGAGGATAAAATTTTAATAATGATTTAATGATTGATCTTATCCTCTATCAACTTGTTGTCACAAATTAGTGTTTAATTGGTGGAACAAAATTTAAAATAACGATTCAAAATACATCGAGTAAAAAAAAAAAAGTGAACTAAACAGAGATACAATTATAATTTGTATAATTCTTTGTAAAATTTATGAAATTGAAGGGAACATTATTGTTATCTGTGATTCTAATTTTGACAAAATTTTCACCTTTTAAGCTAAAGCTCAGTCATATTTTCAATTAATTAATAATTTCAGTTCTTTGTCGTTTCCAATTATTTGCTTCTTTTAGCAATAATTTAGTCTGATTGGATTAATTTTGATTGTGCAATGTAACTAATTAACGATGTAACAAAATTTCAGAATTATACATTATCGTTTCTTCATTTCGTTTCTGAGAATAATGAAATTAGTTTGTTAAACTTTCTGAAATTTTGACGAAATTCTTTTTACAATGAATATAGTCCATATTGTTTATTCATTGGATTTCCCGTGTTTTTCCGGGAGGTAAACTTTAGAAATAGTAAAACCTGCATAGAGACATTGATGATAAGTAAATAGAGAAGAAAAAAAAATATCCATTGTATCCATTGTGCTTCGGAAATTATCTTTCTCGTAAAGCAGCATAAAATCAAATTGCAAATGTAATGAATGCAAATTGCATGTTAGCATATTAGCTAACTTTAAAACATTCATAAGTAATAGTTAATGTGTATTGTTTGTAATAAGAATAACAATTAAAATCTAATCATACTATTGTTGCTAAGAATTGTTAATTCTGTTAAATTTTGAAAAATATTTTATGAAATTTAAATGAAAGTTAAATGTCAAATTTTACAAAAAAATATCAACAGATAGTTGCTGATATGTAACTGATCGGTGCAATATTCAGAGCATCAATACGAATTACATCATTTGCATTTTTTTTTTTTTTTTTTTTTTTTACACTTATATTTAAATTTTATTGGGAAAGAAAATCAGATAATCGGGTTAAACAGATATATGTGTGAAATGGGCGATGATGTGAGATATAAGAATTGATGATACAGCTCAAATTCTATCTTTTCTATAAATAAATGAAAAATTAAAAGAGGATATTAAAAATTTTTTCCTGGGAAAAAAATTTCATCTGAATTATTTGACTTATTTATGGCCTCCATTTCAAATGGTTGGCGCCCAATTGTTATATAGCCTAATTATCATTACAACGGAGGAAAAAAAAGAAAAAATAAAAAAAGAAGAGAATATTATGATATCTTGGCGCAAATAGAGCAATTCTTTTTGCACTTTCCTTGTCATTTGTTGAATTTTTGCAATCTATGAAGGAAATTTCGCTTCGTCCTAAATCACACGCTTCTTTTGTATTATTGCCAAATGAAATAAAACATTTTAATACTACAATTCATTTCTTCATTAGATTATATTTAACAATTTGTAAAAGTTAGTTTTTAAAAAGAATGGAATTTTTAGGTGACAAAATTTGGGACTATTTAGGATGCAAAAAAACTATTTGGTAGTTGAAAAATTTTGGACAAATAAATTCCAATTAATTGCATTTTTCAACCCATTAATTGGGCAGTTAGCCTTCTTTGCTTCTTTGTCCACCTCAGAACTATTATATTTGCATTTAAATATGAAGAAAAGGTAGCAATGGGTCAGAGAATGGTTGACCTATTCAGGAATTGCTCCTTGTACATGAATTTTCTCCACTGATTTATGATTTATCAGATTCTTAATTATTCCTTACTAAAAGAAAAAGCAAAAAAAAAAAAAAATTGTTAAAGATTTAATAAAATCTTTGTAAGCTTTTGTGATTAGTTGTAATTGAAATTCTAATTTAAATAATAGTAACAAATTATTTAATCACAATATCTTTGTAGTCAATTGAAATTGAAATTTTAATTTAAATATTGCAATAATGAATAATTGATCATTGCAAACTTATTGAGATATCATAAATGAATCTTGAAATAGCTTAACAGATAAAAATGGAAAAATTGATGATAAAGAGGTTTATTTCAGAAATTGTAACGAATAATTTTGATAGAAATTGAGAAAAATTGATGAAGGAATTGTGATAAGCTGATACGGGGAAGTGATAATTTAAAGAATAAGCAATAGAATGAGATTACAAAGTTAAAAAAAAAAAAATGTTAAGAATAAAATTGCTATCAAACAAGTTATTTCTCCTTTATTTACAGAATGAAGGAAAAAAAGAGATAAAAAATGAAAAATAAAAGAATAACGCTGAAAATTCTATGTAATTTTAATGAATTTAATTGATAATTATAAGCTGAAAATTCTATGTAATTTTAATGAATTTAATAATAGAAAATGACTAGGATCAGATCAGATCAGATCAGGGTCAAAATAAACAGAATAAATGATTCATTTCTTTATATGTTACAAATGAACTTACTACTACTACTACTACTACTATCATACCAATGAATACAATTGAAAACCATTAAACTATAAATGAAAGGGAACGAAATTGGAAAAAAAAAAAAAATAGTTTTATGAAAAGTTTACACAAAAGATGTTTTTCACATTTTCATTTTCCTCCTTTCTTGGATCAAACAATTTAATTGTGTACTGCCAACAAACGACATGACATTTTATGAACAGAAGAAAAAAAAAAAAAAAAAAAGAGTAAAATAAAAAGGATCAAAGGAAGAAAAGGTAACTTAACGATAAGGTAGATGAATCGGAAAATTTGAGATGTTTTTTCCTTCTTTTTTTTTTTTCCTTCTTTTTTTTTTTCAAATAGTACCCGTTTTCTTAAAAGAAATGATGAAATATTGATGATGATTTTAGATTTTATTAGGTGTGACATGAAAGAAAAGTATGGGTAAGGATGATTGAAATAATAAAAATTGTGATAAATGATGATAATCTTTGCTTCTATTCTTTCTTTCATTTTTTTTTTTTTTTTGCAGTTTAAAAAAAAAAAAAAAAAACATTTCGTTTCTATTTGCTTTTAGGAATTTATTAATTGTCTCTTCTCTTATTTTTGAGAAGGAAAAAATTAATTAGGCAATTTGGACAACTTTTATTTACAGCCAACTTTTTCTCCATCCCATTTTTCTTTTATTATTTCGTATACATATCTTTGTTTAAAAATACAAAAATAATATTTCAGTATTCGAAATTTTCATTTTTTTTGTTAGAATTCATTCAAGTAATGGTTGCTTTTGAAATAATTTTAAAGAAGTTTCAAAAATTTTTATCTAACCCAGTTGATGAAATAATATTCATAGGTTGAAAATAACAATGAATAAATTATCTCATTCCATCCATTTTAATGGTTGTTTAAATGGAGATAAATTGAAAATATTTTTTAATCAAACAAGAATTACAGTTAATTTAATTGTTAAATAACGAAGCTTTCTGGAAATTGGTAAATGAGGGATGAACGGAAATTATTCCGATGTAATAAACCTTCAGTAGACATCATTAGATGAATGAATGATAAAAAGACGCAAATTTTTGTCAAATTTCAGAAAATTTTTATTCATAATAGTAGAAGTAAAAAAAAAA
Organism: Dipetalonema caudispina; assembly: GCA_013365325.1. Classification (NCBI taxonomy): domain Eukaryota; kingdom Metazoa; phylum Nematoda; class Chromadorea; order Rhabditida; family Onchocercidae; genus Dipetalonema; species Dipetalonema caudispina. The sequence goes on along the minus strand of JABVXV010000605.1, from coordinate 2,242 downwards.
CGACAAGTAAACAAATGATTTTTTCGTGACAAATAAATAATTAACTGATTAATTAGATGGATAAGAGGAAAAAGTTTTGTTAAATGCCGAGAAAAAGGTGAAGTTGTAGCTGTTTGTCTAATAAGAATTTTATACAAGAAGTAATTTCAGCAGATTGACTATTACCTAATCGTTATCTATTTCTGCACAAAATAAGTTAATTCGTTCAACTGATACTTGTTGCAATAATATATAAATGCATACGATTTGAAAATCCGACAATATCAAGCAATACCGGATAAGTAATCCAGTAGGTTGGAACAAAGGTAACATTAGCATTGCTCTTGAATAATTATGATATGAATTCGTAATTAGCAAAGGGAAAAGCAGAAATTTTTCTTAGAAAAAGGAATGATATATAAGATCTTCCGGGATGATGATACTTATTTAATCATAACTGGAACTTGAAAACTAGAAGTTGAAGATTGAAGACTGAAAACTAAAAATTGATCAGTGTAAAGAGTAAGACTAAGATAGAAAAACGATAGCTGAAACTTCCCGAAACATTCTAAAAAACGCAATAAATTATTAAGATATTAACGGGAAGAAATTAATTAGAAAAAAAAAAAAGAATAAATAAATACTGTAGATGTAAAGTAACGGGAAATTACACCGTAAACCGGATCATCATAATTATCAAACATGATAGACGGTTTCTCCAGTCATCACAGATGAAAACTTTATCAATAATGAATCAATGGGAAAGTGTTACACTATAAAAACGATTAGATGCTCAATTACCACGGGATGAAGAATGATGCGGGGCCAAAGATAGAGAGTACAAAAAATGAAAAATGGAGAAATAATAGGGAAATTTTACAATTAGTAATTTATCGAAATATAGATTACTTAGTTAATTAATGATTGAATAAAGATTAGGAGTATTTTGATCCATTTCTTTATTTCTTATTTGATGAAGAGTTGAAAAATATAAATTTTGCAAAACTGAGTTACTTCTGGAAAATTATTCGATCTTCCAGGAATTTCAACGATTCACATCTAATTCTAAAATGACGAGTTTTAAAACTTCTAATTTATGAATAAATAGAATGAAAATTTAACACGAAGACCTGAAATTCACATTTAGAAGTAATGCCATTACAGAATATTTATTTTAGTAATCAAAATTGAGGGAAAAGTGTAGTAATTTGGGACATAACTATATTTAGCGTTTTCATAAAAAAAAAGCGAAGTTTAGAAATATCAGAAGTATTTGAGGAATAAAATTAGTTCCAAAAACAATCAATTACCTTTGACCTTCCTCGCTTCCTTGCAGTAAGGAATAAAATTTTCTCGGAACATTTTTTTATAATTTTGCTAGCAAAAATTTGACAAATTTTTAGTGACGAAAATTGCAACAAACAGTAATGTATATATTCTGACACACTGATTTCGATGCGATTAAAATACTATCAGTAATAATTATTTAAATCAAACTGGTCTAACCTGAATCAATGAATAACAGCCTTATCATTTCAGATCAATAGATGATCGTACAAATGGCTTCATTAGTAACAATTAATAAATCATTATGCTCTTTTGTAGATATTTTATTTCGATTAAGAAAAGTAGAAATTTACAACGGATATTACTGCAATTTGTTTGATTGAACAAAAGTTACGATTTGGGAAATATAAAAAAAGTTTGTGCATTTTTTTCTTTTTTTCTTCTTTTTGTTTACAGATAAAAATAGTTATATTTGATGAGAAAAAGAATCAATGGAAAAAATTATGAATTCATTGAAATCATTTGAAAGCTTTAAATTACTAGTATTAAAAAAAAAGAAGCATTTCAGTTGTTACTTCCTATTCAAATTGGTTGTAAAAGCAAGAAATGAACGGGAAAAAAAATGTCGAAAAGAGAAGCAACGATTCTAATATTTGCTGCATCGACAAAATGATTCATCGTAAATTTCACCAAATATGAGCTAAATTTGTTTATTTTCTCTGCTATCATTATGATACTATTAGTAGTAATAGTGGTCGTACTGTTACTACTAGTATAATAATAATTAATAATAATAATAATGATAATAATAATAATAATAATAATAATAATAATAATAATAATAATAATAATAACAATAATAATAATAATAATAATAATAATAATGATAATAATAATAATAATAATAATAATAATAATAATAATAATAATAATAATAATAATAATAATAATAATAATAATAATAATAATAATAATA
>JABVXV010000604.1:0-22040 GCA_013365325.1 Dipetalonema caudispina | reverse complement strand
AATAATAATAATAATAATAATAATAATAATAATAATAATAATAATAATAATAATAATAATAATAATAATAATAATAATAATAATAATAATAATAATAATAATAATAATAATAATAATAGCGATAATAATAATAAATGATATAGTGATAAGAAGTTATTGATAATAATCCAAACTCCACTAGTGCATTTTGATTTAATTTCCGGAACAACCGAATTAAATCTATGAAATGAAACAAAAAAGAACATCCATTTGTCCTATTCAATTACTATTTATTCACGACAATTCTCGAAAATTACGAGAAATGTTTGTACGACAAAATGTTAGTTTGACAGTGAGAAAAAGGATCTTAACGTTGAAAGTTGAAGATAAGTACTCGTTTGATGAGTATTACCAAATCGTTAGCATTCATTCGTTCCTGCTAACTATCACCGTTCATTTTATGGTCCAAGTAGTGTTTGTGTCACAAAAAAAAAACTTGCACAAATATATATAACTAAAAGTTGTACGAAGAAGGAAGGTACTTCTTCACATTGCGCATTTTTCTTTCATCCAGCTAACAAATAGAGGTGATAGGTAAACATTGAAGAAATGGTAAGAAATTTTCATCAACTAAAAAAAGTTACTTTTAACAATTCGGATAAGTTATTAGGAAAATCAAAAAAAAAAAAAAAAAAAAAAGAAACAAAAAGAAAAAGACTTATCTGGGAATAATTTTTGATATATTTGTAATTCATTCCGATACTATCCTAACTTTCTGTAAATCATTTCTTTTCCACAAATATCGCAACAACATATTATTTATTTTTATATATGAAATAGTTCTTCTTGCTTCAATTCTTCCAGGCAAAGAAATTGAAATGAATATTTTTCCGAACTAAACAATCAAATATAACTTCAACTGATCAAGATTGTTAAAAATAGATCTTAATGACCTTATAACCTTACAATTTTAATTTTATATACTTTAAAATTTGATGATAACCTAACATATTCAATTGATACTATATCATATAAAACTTCTATACTTTCATTCGTATTTTGTTAGATGAGAGAAATTGATTATTTTAAATGAAATTTAAAATTTTATTTATTTAATTCAAGTCGAAAACAAAAAAAAAAAAGAAAAAATAGACATACCTACGAAGACAATTTTGTTAGATTGTATGATTCATAATTTTTTCTATTTTCCTTTTTTTTTTTTTTTTTTTTTTTTTTTATTGAAATTTGATCGAATTTACTGTTAATATTTCCATTGGAAAATAAATATTTGTTAAAGAAGAAAGAAGAGCAATTGATGCGACATGCATTAATCATGATGAAATCCTGCTAAAGATTGACTATTTAAGAGGATGAAATAAATTTTAAAAATTGTCAATTTGCTGTCAAGGGGTTTAAACATTTGTTAATTCAATTACTAACTACTAAAATTCACAATCGAAAAAGAAAAATTTTTAAGAAAATAAATTTTCTCTGATTCATGAGTATTTCATTTTTTTTTTTCACTTCCATCAACAAAAAAAAAAAAAAAAAAAAAAAAAAAAATTAACACAGTTAAGAGAAATTTTGAATCTAACCTAAGATTATTAATTTCAAATTATTATTATTTTTTTTTCTATAATTTAGAATTTTATTTTAAAATTGGTTAAAAATAAATATTTTCATTTTGCAAAAGGAAAAAGGGAAAGTGTGAAGAGAAAAATGATGAAAATGTACGTAAGCTTGAATTATGCCAAATCAGTATGAGAAATAATCGTTTCAATTTTTTTTTTTTTTTTTTTTTTTTTTTTTAAATATCCGATTTGATGATGCATAAATAATAAAATAAAGGTATGAATATTTTTGATTCATATTAAATCACGGGGAAGAAAGAGAGAGAGAGAGAGAGAGAGAGAGAAAAGGAGAGAGGAAAATGACCAAAAGTAGGAAATGTATTGAGAAAAATGAAAATGAAATAATAGCAAACTGATGATAACCAAACTTTAACATTTTATAAGAAAATAAATGGATGAAAAATTATGTTTTGTTTTTCTTTTAAATTAATCCAATACGAGAAATAAAATAATTTGATAATTTTAAAAGAAGTTAATTAAATATTTTGACATCTAATTCTACAATTAAACAACAAATAACAAATTATTAATATCAACAATTTTAATGTTCTGAAATTTCATGATTAAAGTGAAAACTTATGATTACCTATTTTAAATTGTTTAAATTATTCCAAAACTTTACACTAACAATTTTTTTTTTTTTTAAATGTTTGTTTCTATTAAAAATTAAATAAATGATGTAAAAAGATAATATGAGCAAAAATAAATTTGAATCTTTCTTTTTGTACATTAATTCGAATGCCAAAAATTATAAAGATGAAAAGTAACAATAGAATAGTGATTTAACCAAAATCTTACAAATATCATGTATCATATATACGATTGGACAAAAGTTTGATGTAAAATCATATTTGATCAAATAATTTTAATTGAAAGACATTATTGTTATGTACATAATCTTGCTTAATCTTTAGCTTAAATCCGTATTTGTTCATTCATCACTGATAGTATAGTTAGATTAAAAGAATATCAAATAGTAAGATGAAAGAAAAGGTAAAAGAACTCTCGAAAAACGTGAAAACGGGAATGATTTCGTTGAAGAAGTTCAAAAGACTAATGAATGATAGTTAAAAATACCTTCTAAACCTCTTTCATCATTTCTTCTCGTAAAAAAAAAAAAAAAAAAAAGAAAAAAAGAAAAAAAAAACCAGTTTCTCTTCTCTTTTCTTTTTCAAATTTCAATGAATTCATTATAATATAACGTCATATATAAAGATGATAGTGTTAATACGATGAAATTATTGCAAACGAATCGAACAGGAAAAGTAAATTTTAGATTTTATTTTAAAAATTGAAAATAAGATTCTCGATGATGTTAACCAGACAAGTTTATTTTTATATCTTTACAATTGAGCAATTTGTAAACGATTTCGTTTATTAGCAAAACTTTCATTTATTGCATTTGCCGTAAATTAATTGGCCATATTTTCGATATGATATGAAAGGATGATTTTGTAACAAATCCACAAAATTTTATGAATTTTGAAATTATTAAACAAAAAAAAAAAAAAGAAAAAAATTGACGAATAAATTCAAAAATAGCAATTGATAAAGTTTGAAATGAATGTAATGAAAATAGAAACAATAATAGGATAATCATAATGATTAAAATAACGATAACGGTACAATACTAATCGATTTCATTATAATCATAATCATAGTTATCATCATCATAATCATAGTTAAGCTAACAATTGATTGGTTGATAAACCTTATCATGCTAACAATTTTTCCACTAATTAATCTATCTTACAAATAAAAGTATCTTGTCGATATGATGACGATAGCGATAGGTAAATTTGACGAAATAAAATTATCTTTTCTTTTTACTTATTACGGAGATGAATGATGCAGCAAATAAATGATATCAAATTAAAGGATATTATTATATGCCGAGGAATGACGTTACCTGATTTAGGTCAACATCATTCTGTAAAATTGATATGAGTGGACATTGAAATGTGACATCAATCACATCACTTATATGGTTCCTTAAAAAAATTTAATAATGTGAGAGCAAAAAAAAAAAAAAAAAAAGATGTCAAAAATTCCCGAATTTCTAAATTGTGAAATTTTCTCAGTTACTGCATCAAATATTTTAGATTAGTCAATTATTACAAGTAATTTGAAACGATTGAAATCTTAATATGAGTAACTGTATGAATTACCTATAAATGATATATGAACAAATTGGGGAAAAATTTCATCGAATACAATTGTTCATTATAAATAAAATAATATAAAAATCAATTTTTTTTTTTTTTTTTGTTACCTAATAATTTTCATAATAAAAAAGTTAAAATTTTGTCTCTTTTTCTTTTCTTCTTCTCTTACTTTTTATTACCTAATATATACATGAAAATTTTTTCGAAATAATTTCAAATTTAAGTGTAAAACGGATGAAAACTATAATAGATGAAAAGGAATGACAGACAACTATTCGACGATGACATCAACATCTTCAATGAAATAAATGCCAACAAGAAAATGACATTGAATTCTTTCATTCTTTAATGGGTGCATTTTTTTGAAATAGCGTCATCAAAATTTTTTGGGGGAAATTTTTTTTTTTTTTTGTCAAATTTTATTAGCTTTATTGATAACGATAATTACAATAATTATTGGAAATTTATTTCAAGCATTTGTAAATTGATCATTTATTAATGAATATTTTAATTGATTATATTTGTATCATACATTTCATTAGAGAAAAATGACTGATATATTAATTTTTGAAATGATTGTACATGATCAAATAATACAGTTATCTGATAGGATTATTGAAGACAGATAATCAAAAATGATCGGCAAATGATTGATTATCATGCTTTAACAAAACAAAAAAAAAAAAAAATCTCAGAAATTACTGTTACTTCAAGATGTGAACAGAATAAAATCCATGTTAATAAATACTACGATAACCTTAACCTTAATATTTCAATAATTCCTTTTATTCATCACATTTTATCCTGCAGTATCCCTGTAAAATTCACTTATTAAAATTCAAAAATGAAAAAGAAATGACGATAATAATATTAATGATAAATAACGATATACTATAACTAAAAGCTTTGTGATAAAAACAAAAAATTTTTTTTCTAAACTTAAAAATGTAATTTAAAAATTTTAACACGAATAATTCTTGACTTAACTGAAATATTTAAAAATTATGAAATAAAATGGTTGAAATATATTAGTTTGAAAGTGGTAGAAAATTAGAAATGCACCATTTTACAATGCATAAATTAGGAAATGAAAATTTTAACTAATTAATAAATTATTTTATTATTACTTTTGTTACAAATAAGCTAAAATTTCCATTTTTTCTAAATTGTCTCAAGAATTAAGCGTGTAAAATTAGCAGATGTTTTCGAATTTAGCAACATATGGTATTTTTATGGGATTATTTAAACTAATTCATTTCATTTGCATTTTTTAACGCCCTCATTTTTCCTATAAACAGCAAATTAAAGGTGTGTAACAAAAGTAATAATAACAAAAAAAAATGAAAAAAGAATTAAAAAAAAAAAAAAAAGAAGGAAAAACATATGGAATTTTTGGCAGAAAATCATTGCCACATTTTTCCATTTCTTTTCAAAATTGATCAGAGAAGTAATAAAATAAAAAAAAAAAAAAAAAGGTAATCTTTTTCCTGTCACTTAATGATTTAAAAAATAAACGAGCAAAAAGAAAGGGAAAGAAAGTTTTTTTTAAAAAAAAAGAGAAAAAAAAAAGGTTTTTTTTGTGGAAAATATTGTATCATATTGGTTTCTCTTGAGGAATTTTCAAGTGTCAAATTTAAAACATAACTTTTATTTTAAAAAGAAAAGAATTTTTTTTAAGAAAAAAAGAAGAAAAAAAAGTGAAAAAATTTAAAAAAGGTCTTTTTAACTACATCATATTGCTTCACTTTACTAACTTCTAACTGACAATTCGAATTATAATTTTTAGTCCGAAAAAGAATTTTTGAAGAAAAAAGAATGGAAAAAAGAACTTTTTTTTTTAAAAAAAAAAAAAATAATATATAATACTCTTTTTTACTTCACTTATCAATTTAAAAGTTAAATGTTAATTTTTTTTTTCTCAATTATTATTTCTTTGACATAGCTAATCAATCTAAATAATTATCAATAATCTAATGAATTAAATTAGAAAAAAAAAAAAAAAAAAGAGTAGATAAAATATTTAGATGATAATCATCGTGAAATTCTTTCAATGAATAATTTTTTTCAATTTATGCTAATGTAAATATGATACTATTAGGTTATGTTGCAGACGAAAGATGATGGATGCTAAATGTATTAAATAATCGCAGATATCTCGGGATAAAAAAAAAAAAAAAAAAAAAAAAAAAAAAAAAAAAAAAAAATTGGATGCATTTCTATCATATATTGTTGATAAATTTAAAAGGTAAAACAAAACTTTTATTACTTATCGATATGTCTGAAAAATATTCACTCTTCCATTCTGAATACAAAATTCATTTCATTTTTATGAAATAAATTATTTTGTTTTAGATGAGGAAGAGCTCTTTCATTACAAAAATTTTATTTATTTAAGCTAATTATTTCACTTAATAAAGGTACTTTTGAACAAATAATATCATCGTTAACAAAAGATATCGATCCATACATTATAAAAAAAAAAAAAGAAAAAAAGAAAAATTCTGAATTACTATTAATTGTTTATCAAAAAAAAAAAAAATTTCATTTCATATTTCATGTTCTTTTTTTTTTTTTTTCGTTAATCAATCATCGTGCAGATCATATCATTGATTGCAAAAAAGATTTCCTCAAATTTTTTGAATATTGATTATAACTTTGCATATTTCTGCTATGATTTCTTACTATACTATTAGGATTAATGCATAGTTTACTAATATATCATTTGGTACTTGAAAAAGATGAAGTTAATATTCCCAATGTAATTATTTCTTTTATCATTCCAATAAAAATTGATGTAATATAAGAATTACTTTTTTTTTAACACTTCAATCACTTCCGACAAATCTAATTACTTTCATAACGGTAAAATCGGGAATATTTATGCAGGAAATGAATATGATCTGTCGCTCATAAATAGTGTTAACGATATATTTTATGTTTTATTGCTTCGATAGCTAATTTGTTCCTCTTTTTTTTTTTTTTTTTTATATCTTTAGTATTTTTTTCAATGTATCCGATTATTTGATAATACTAAAATGGTACTACAATACAAGAACAAAATGATAGAATAGAATTACTTTCATTTCATGCTTTCTGTACACATTCTAAAACATTTGCATAGTTTGGGATAAGAAACAGATTCTAAAAAGTGACAAAATTCTGAACTGTAGAGAATGTATGGTAATCAGTTGTGCAGGAGGGAATCATTTGATGATGATGCAAATGTTTTCTGAACTTGGTTATTTAAATGAATATCCTGAAAGAGAAATTGAATTGGTACTATATGATCAAATTATTCCCTTTAATTTAACAACATACAAATTTTACGATAAAGCTTTGAATTTCTTAGAAATGAATATTGAAACTCGTCATATTCCTTTCGAATTATCCACTGATCTGAATTTCGTAAAAAGTGTAATGCTATTCCGCATATTTTCTAAATATTCAAAGCACAAAAAAAAATTTAAGAATAAAAAAAAATTCAAAAATATTCTAAATATTCATTTGCTATTCAGAAATATGATAACTGATTCCTTTGACAGGAAATACCAGGAAAATCAAATGAAACATGTATGTAACAAGCAAATTGAGATTGTACAACAACACAAGCAGAAATTTTCAACAAAATTTCAAGCCGAAAATCCTACACCAATTCCAACTTTCTCTCTTTAATGCGATATCAATTGGAATCTCAACCAGAAACTTTCGATTCAAGCGTACAAAGATGCCGAAGCGTTGGTCGTCCATGAGGACAATTCTGAAATGTAATGAAAAATTGTATCTTATTAGAAACATGTGAGATTAGTTTATTTGCAGCAAAACGATTTTTGCTGTTAATTCTGAAACAAATTTGATGTAATACAAACAAATTTGAATGTCATCATTTTCAACTGATTAACATAAATTCCTTAAATTTTGACATTAAAATAGTAGAAGTGATTTAACATTTAATGCAGCATTTGGTTTTTAGTATATTTGGGGTACGATCAAACGTCAACTTCTTGAAATTGGCTCATAATTTAATCGATTTTAATCATCTACTCACTGGTTAAAATGTCCATGGTACTGTCCAGATCACGGATATTCGAATAAGTTCGTAACAGATAAAAATATTAGTATAATTTAACGATTTAAAATATGCAGTTAAGTCGAGATTTCGTCGACGAGCAAATATCTAAATTCATTGGTTTGAAGGGCAAGAAATTTTTAATAATGAATAATGACTAAAAGTAACCATTTTCCATTTATTATATTCGCATTTTTTCGTTGAAAAACAGAAACAATAGGAAACTTACCCAAGGATGATCAAGTGTTCCAAGATGACGTACAATCTGAAAAAAAGAATAAAGCATGAAAAAGACAGAAATTTTCAGATGCAAATGAATATTTCAAAAATTCACAGAGTGGTAGCTAAAGAAATAATAATGAATAAACATAAACAAGGTGTGTGTATGTGTGCGTGACGAAGAATGATCAAGAATAGCCTTACTTGATCTTAAGTAATAGTGATGTAAAAAAACGGTAAAACAATCCATCGAGTTTGACCGAATAGTAGTAAAAAAGATCAGTGTAGGAAATTTGAGAACTGCGTTAAAAAAAATGCTAGCTGATTTACGACTAAGGAAGTGCTCAATATCTGTACTTATTTTGTGAAACGAATCAGGAAAACAACATACCTTTTCCATTTGTGCCATAGTAAGTGAGCTACCAATCATAACTGATTTACGACAAGCTCGTGAAGCAAAAAGTTTCCGCAGTTTTGCTGGTCGATACATCATTCCCGGGAAATCACACAATACCGAAAGCATTTCATCGATATCTTAAAATCAATTCCAAGGAATTTGCAAGCGAAGAGATATCTATCAGAGAGACATTTAAATCAGTAATAAATACATAATACAACATTTCGTAGTAAAAATTCTTTTGTTTTGTAAGTTAGAAAAAGTTTCATGCCAGTGATGGAGCATCTCACATTTTCCGAATATAAATTTCACAATTTTTTCTAATGCAGAGGTAGAGCTGTGTCATTTACGCTCTTATCTTTACCTTATCTACTTATCTATATATATGTATATATACATATATAATATCCTCTTCTCTATCAGAAAAATGAATCTCTGAAGCCAAAGATTATAAAACAAAATAAATTGTAGAGAAGTAGTGATAACATAATTAAGATGACGAAGAGACTGGCAATGCATAAATTGATCAGAAATCTTTTCTTCCATAGTTTCTCTTTGTGTGATTATTAGGTAAGATAAGGATGGAATACACTGTTTTTTTAAGTATTGAAGTTTGAAAGGAAAAAAAAAAGTGGAGTTACAATTGAAACTTCATACCTGTTATACTAAATTGCCAACTTTGTAAAACTGGTATTGCAACCAACAATGCACGTTTACCAACAAGTTCTGTGAAATTTATTAGATGGTATCGTAGTGGATCAAATTAATAACTTGATAAAAGAAGTGTACATTGAGAATTAAAGTTGAAAAAGTTTAAATAGATTTAGATTTGGATTTGAAATGAGAAAGTAATTAAATTTAAAATACAGCTGGGGAATTCTAGTAATTTCTATAAGGATTAATAAACTGAAAGGGTTATGCTGAATAACGGTTAACAACTAATATATACCTTCATCATCGAATTGAAATTCGAATCCGTTGTAATTGAATATATCAACATTGTCACGTAATATTGCTTCCTTTACTACTCCAAGATCCAAAACACGTGGACTGAAATTAATTCGTGAGTATAAATCACAGAATTAACAAGAGGAATTGCGTTTGTGTGTTACAAACATTTTGGAAGTCCGTCAAACAGACAATTATATTAGGGGTTTTGATAGAATTATATGGATGGTATGATAATAAAGCAAATGGAATCGTAGCTAACAGAGGCTCCCATAAAGGCAAGGTTCTTTTGAAATTATTTGAAATAGATCCACTAAACCTAAAAATATTTGAAAATTTAAATAGAATTTAACAAGAACCTGATTAAGCGTTGTGTTTGTATGCGTGCTTTTTTCTGGAACCGTTCAAAATTATATTTCTCATCGCTAGCATGTTGGTCAACAATAAAGAGGTCGTTATTTAGGCGCACAATAATGAAACCTTTATTAAACTGTCCCAATATTTCCATAGATTCGAAATCTTTTTTCCTGACATAAATTTATGATTATTCTTTAACTTATCAATGAGCAACCGAAAGAATCTTTTGAACTTTCGCTAGGTATTCATAAATACAATGAGTTGAAAATAAAACTAACGAAATATAAGCCGCTAATTCGTTTTCTGCTAATTCTGGATTGTCAACACGAAATTCAGTACGTAACTCTATTACTCGTTCATCACCATCGCAAATGTTCGACATACCTTTCGATGCTTTTACGTGCAACTATAACACGGATTCCTTTAAGGTGAAGATGTTTACGAAAAAAATTTACTACTAGTAACTGAAAAAAGATAGAAACTAATACAAAAATAATGCATGAATATTTTTTAATAGAAGGAAGTAAAAAACACTTACTTTGTTCATATGATTCTTGAGATCAGACATTGAGAATAATATTGTCTGTTGCGTACGACGTGTAGTGCCACAACTATTCTCTGTTTTCACCGTACATTTGCAATTCTTTAAATAGGAATTTCTTTAAATTCTGCAGCTTACGACTTTAATTATAGCTCTTCTGCTGAACATCCTACCAAACATCGAGTATTGAGGTAGTAAAGAAGATAAAACACTTTTCTTATGACTGAGGATTATATATCAAAGGTATTAGAATACAGAGACAAAGCTTGGTCCAATTCAGATTATATCGTTAAGCAAAACCAAGGAATCATCAAGTCGTCGACGATAGTTAATGACTTTGTAAACAAAAGCAAAAATGAGTTTTCAAAATAAATCATTTACTTGGTCATCTTTAACGGCTGTAATCGTTACATCATCATCATCATCATCATCATCTTCACTGAGATCCAGAAAATTAGGATCTTCCTGAGGCACTATCACAATATTTTCATCTTTTGATGCACCCGCTACTACAGTTCGTAACGAAGTTTCTCTGAAAACTTTTGATAATTTCAATCTGAAAGTAACAAATCTGAAACTAATGTAACATTATCGTTATAGAAAAGTTAAATAAAATTCCTTTTCTCCCTTTTTTTGCAATTGATCTCTTTTCTTTTTTGTCTAATGTCACACGCTTTTGTCTAAATGAAAAATACTATAACTACAATACAGTCCATAATAAATATCTCAGTTATGATATCTGAATATTTCAGTCCTAAAATATCGAACGAAATATTCCGTTGTAAGAAAATTGGTAAACATAGACGAATCAGTAAGTACTGCAGGGTAAACGAATGAATTAACTAACATACCTAAAATCAACGTTTTCTTTTTGATCAACTACTGAAGATGATGCATGGGATGCTTCTTCACTAGTAATACAGCTATCAGCCGCAACTTCATTGGAACTATGAGGTATCACTTTAAAAGAGAATTTTTCGAATAAATTTGCAGCAGGCCGCTTTTGGACAGAATCCGACTTTTCAGAAGAATCCCTTACAGCAGGTCTTTTTCTAGTCTTTTCTGCAGTTTCTAAAAAAATTTGAGAAAGTTTTCCACTGAATTTATTTAGCATAACAAATAGCAAATTAGAACATAGTTTCTTTCCAAATCTCTTAAAATTTAAAAGGACAAAAACTGTTATAACATCCCGAACAATTCTTCTACAGTGTTTATGGTCATATTCCGTGTCCTAGTTACTTTAATGATAACTATTTGATTACCAATGAGGTCTTACAGTTACAAAGCTAGGGATGCAATTATAGTGAAATAATATTATTCTTCAATTAACAGTCAATACTAGCCACAACAGTCCAAAAAAACTCGGAATTTACCTTTTACATTCATTAGATCTATACTCGGTCCACGTGATTTATCTCTAGCAAAAGTGATAGTTACCGGCAGATCAGTGTCTTTTGACTCGGAAGATGACTGAAGATCTGGTGTAGATATATCAGATGAATCGTCCTTATCATTTGGTTGGCTTAAATGGATAAAAGAATCATCCATAGATCCTAAAATGAAAGCAGAAGACTGGAAAAAATATTAAGTTATTTCAGCTAAAAGTACCAGTTACAATAGTTTTTATGCGATAGTACAAAATGGTCAGAATCGTTACTGTTTCTGTGGAAATTTAAAGTCCTTAAATCAACCTCAAAAAATTTAAACTTTTGCAAGAGGAAACCCAGGATCTTGGTAATGACAAGTAAAAGTGATAAAAATATATTCTTTTGGCTTTTGAGGGCTTAAACGACCATATGACATTCGACACAATCTCTCACGATGAGAGTATAGTATATTTCACCAAATTGTATTTAGCAAACTCTTAAAGGTTCAAGATGGCATCCTTAAACTTTACCCTCTAGTTCATGTGCTGATTCGGTTGCCGATAGTTCGACTGACCTAATGCTGACTAGCCAATAAATAGCAATCTTTTTTCAATTGCTTAGAGCGTCGGGGTCTCACTGCATTTCGAGATGACCCACCGTAGCTATCCACAAAGTAAGATAAGGGTATTCAATGATTGCAAGTAACCATTGTCAAGTAGAAAAGAACAAAACTAAGATTCGAAGAAATCATGTGTATTCAATTTTATATTCAAACAAAAGAACTGCAAAAAATGAACCTATATGCGACGGATCATTAGCATTAGTGGATCGATTTGAAGTATCGACATGTCCAAGATGTGGAGCAAAAGTTGCCAGTAGTGAAGCACGTAACAAGGCGAAAAGTTCCTTTTCACGTTCGAAGAATACCGAACGTTTATCCGGCGATACATTCACATCAATACTTTCTAAAAATGAAAATTTTATTTCTTTTTAAGCCATTATTTATTACGCGTAAACTGAACAAATGAAGCAATCATCGGCAAAACGCAAAACCATATGTCTGACAGCAACCTCGGATTGTTTGCTAATCATGTAGTAATATGCAGAAGCACATTTTCAGAAATTTAAGCTTATCGCGGCGGCTTCGTAACATATTACTGACAAAAATCAAACATACCTAACCAACATTATCCATTCATTAAATGAAACTGACAACTAAGATCATATGAGCTTTTAAGCCGAAGCTTACTCCACATGATCAAATATTTTCATTATTTATGAAGATATAATCATGGTAAATACAAGCAACCTCAAGAAAATTGAAAATGTGCATGAAGATTTTCAGTACTGCTCTACAAGAACTGATCTTAGCATTCTTTTGGAACATTTGCGAAAGATATCAGGACCAATCCTATGGATACTGTTAAATCACTTTATTAATAACCAAAAAAAAAGAAAACATACCGGGAGGGACATCAATAAAGAGAATAAGCGTACAGTACTGACCACGGTTGTACTGTTGATATACTTCATTTGCTATTCTACAAAGCTGAAAGGAGAATTCCATAATTATTCTGGATCTTCCAAAGTTTCAAATCCCCACTTTCATTTGCAGTATTTCTTTAGCGGAATGATAAATCCGGTGAAGAAAATGAATTAAATTGAAATAAATATAATAATGAACTTATAATAATGAACTAACTTTTGCATAATCAACCGGTCTTTTGTTAAAATAAATAAACTGTCGATCAGCAGTACTTCTTCCTTGTCCATGTACACAAGAACTTATGTAACCAGTGATTCTATAATATTTATCAAAATTTTCTACACCTTTTATCATGCTCGAATCTTAAAATCTAAAGAATCAAACATAAAACATACAAATAAGTTAATTTGAAATAACTTTATTTATTTCACGTTGCAACGGCTATAGTTTTACCTGTTTCAAATTTCATGTTCCAAATAGTAAAATTAAATCATCAGAAATCAGACAGAAAACAATATAATCTAAATTACCTAATGTCTTCAAATTTTGAGTGGTCAGAGATCCCATAAAGAGCACATATAGATTCATCCGGTTCTTGCTGAATAATGTCCAGGATTGTACCTTTTTCAAAACGAGCACCAAAAAGATTCACAATGATATCTTTAATTGGTGCATTACCACCTGGTGTTATTAATGCTTGGTGCTGTTTACTGAAATACTTTTTCTTCTGAAGAAATATGATAATACATTATCGATAATACATTATCATTTTCTGATCATTCAAATCGCCTAACAATTTAAAATTTTCTACCAAGATTTGGAAATACTATCATCTTTCAGTTACATCATTTGCTAGAAAGTGAGGTTGCATAAAGTTTCAATTCAGTCATTATTCAAAACAATTACACACTTACCCATCCATTAGACTATTTACAATAAATCGTACATCTGTTCGGGATAAAGCAAATGATTGCACAACATTTAAAAGTTTAGTAAAAGCCTTTTTTACAGTTCGCTCAAATTCTTTCCTTCTTACTGGTAGTGTTTCAAACAAATTGTTAATTGATATCGTGGTACCAACCTAAAAAAACTACAGAAAATATTCTGGAAATCATAAAAGTTTTTTTTTTTTCCTGAAAAGGTTTTCAACAAATAAATGAAATAGAATTTATCGCACTTTTATACATATTTCTTCTAGGACGAGATCTTAAAAAAGTATCACGGGATAATCAGTAACACTCAAACTTACAGGTCTTGCACACTTTTCACGTATTTTTATAAATCCATCATGATCAAATTGTAGTTTTGTAGCCGCAGTTTCATCTGCATGTCTAGTTGTGATAGATAGAGAACTGAATTAGAAAATGATGCTCCTTTCCAAATAAAACAAAGGCAATCATGAAGCTTCTTTTAAATCATTTCGTTGACTAACCTACTTCTCGAAAGATGAGTAGATAAGTAGGCAAAAAATGAAGTAATCAGAGAAAACCAGAAAATTACAGAAAGACAACAGTCTTGAACATTAGTCAAGACGAAAAAATAAAAATAAAGTAAAAGTCTTGAGATACTAAGCTCTCAATAATAAATGCTAATAGTTCAGTTAACTTTCCTTTAATAGAGAGAAAGAATGACTAACCTTATGGCGCATAGTGAACTTAAAGCTTCGCCACGGAATCCAAATGTTGTTAACTGATTAAAGTCTGAGAAATTAGTAAGCTTCGATGTAGAATGTGGTTTACCTAAAAAATACGAAACAAGGAACGAATGCTGACAATATGATATAAAGTTCGAATTAACCCTCAAACTTTGGGAGGCAGAAATCCAACACAACCTCCTCCAGGAATATCTATCTTATAATTTCTTTATAAATAGCGCAAAATGGTTTCTTATCATGAAAACTACTATATTCTAACTTGATGATAATAAGACTTATCCAGTTGGCATTTATCAGACACTGAATTTTTTACATCAAAGGATATTTCTGATCTCATTTTAAGTTATAATATTACATAAGGCATCGAAATTCATCGAATGAATGCCGATACCGTCATCAATCACTTCCATTCTATCAAATCCCATCTTCTTGACTCGTATCTCTGCAATATTTGCGGTTATTACTTTGCATGACTTACAGAGATTTTAGTTTTTATTAGAGTCTTCGCATTTACGACTTTCAAAATTGAATATTGCGATTGTCACCATTGTCACATACAATAAATAAAATTACAAAATAAAGTATGCCTTAATTTATCACTCAAACTATATCAATACTTATTAAGCAGTAATTGATATGCTCAGACGATTGATCACATATCTGACTGAAGTTATAGCTCATAATTTCGTTTTAATATTAATCAAAAACTAAAATCAAAAGAATGAGCAATCTTTTATAAACTAATACAATGCCAAAGTAATTTGACCACAGCTTAATACAGTAACATTTTCTTGTTTTATTATTAATAATTATAAACAAACCGATAGTCTTGGCTTGAGCATCCAAAGCATTATCGATTAGTTCCTTACATGCACCTGCCAATGTGATAATAACTTGACCCGTACAAATCTTCCGACATACATCGGTTGGAATAACATGAATTCTCGTATGTATTACCTGACGATCGGCATTTCCCATTGATCCTGAATTGCACTAATCCAAGAAGTGAGTAATTTCAATTTAATTTACAAATTTTAATCATTTGCAAAGATGTTTGGAAAATTTTTAGCAACATACGTTGTGCAACACGTGAGCAAATACACCCCGTCTAATGCAATACGCGAATGAATTGCAGGAAAATATTTCAGCTTTTTTATTGTACAGTATAATTTTCAACATTACTTTTTTCAAACACATACTTTGAGGTACCGCATACGTAGAAAAATAGACAAAATAATAAACAATGATATCTTTATGGGAAAAAATACAAAAAAATTAGATTTAAACTAAATCACACATATTGGAATACTTTCTAACTTCCATACCTTATTTATGAGAGGTTCACCCTTTTCAACAAAAGCATTACTCAAATCTAACATTTCACTTATCACCTATCAAATATTCATTATACCACAACAATTCGTGACAACTTCAGCTATTCTTCCAAAAAGTTTGTGTATAACCTAACCGACTAACGTTTACGTCTGAAGCAGGATCAGCAGATGCTGAATGATTAAAAGCTTGATTTACTCTCACGGAAAAACACTGCCAAATTATTCATAAAAGAACAATCCTCGTTAGAGCTTCTCATACGTCAATTTATATTCACATATTTTGCATATTTTCCAATATTCATCTTTCTTCGAATCATATGTTTCATCACCGTAGACATGATCGTGAGCTTTGCCATAGCCAGATTTAAAAATTTTTGATCCATGTACCTGGAAATTATTAGGTGTGATAAAAATAGTACAAATGAATTCATAGTTTGAAATCAAGAAAAAAGAAACAATTCCTAGACAGGAATATGTGGCACAACAAATTTTATAACAGTGTTAAATCACTTATCAGAAACTCATTTATATTAAATTTACTGACTTCAAGCATATTCAATTATCTTGAAAAAAAAAAAAACTGTACAAAATCTAACTTGTTGCCTCATTTCTTTGATTTTCTTCTCGAAACGCTTCTCCACTCGTGTTTCCCTTTGCGTGATACGTGCTTCTCTCGCCTTTTCAAATTCCTCTTTTGATCCGTATACTTCCAAGCAACGCTGTTCCAACTACAAATAAAATCACTAATAAACGATGATTATACACTTCAATAATATTAAATTATGAATGAGAAATATTTTTCGTTGAAAAAAAAAAAAAAAAAAAAAAAAGGAAGAATGAACTGTGTATGATTAACTTGCAAGAATTACACTTCTTTTCAGTTATAATTATTATGGTTAAAAGATATAAACTAAAACCAGAAAAATAAAAAGCTTAACACTTTAAATTATATCACTTTTAAACAAATGACTCAAACTGCTTAGCAATTCTTATTTAGCCATTCAATCTCCTAACTAACAGGTATGGAGTGTAGAGTACTTGGGATATTTATATGAAATAACCCTTTTAAATCCTAAAATTAGAATTTAGAATTAAAATGCACATTAAATTTAAACTAATGGATCATAATTATGGACTTAAACTCTTCTATCATCTATGTATTCTAAATTTATAATAGATAAGCAGTCTAGGAAACGCAGTTTGTGAGCATACTAAAATGCAGATAAAAAGCTGCTTATGAAAATCCACACAAACAATACAAAATTGCTTTTACAAAATAGCCGATATTTCCTTGGAACAAACTGTACTGTTACTTGTAAACGGCGACATTATTTAGAAGGCACGAATATGTCATATAGTTCTTTGTCTGCCATTATTAGTTAATTAGCAGACTTCAACTGAGTCCCAACCGTCTCTTATATGCCCTATCAGCACATATTTTATATTTTTAACAGAAGGTCCATATTTACTCTTAAGAAGTTTTAGATCAAGAAAACTATATCAACTTTAAATTATACTTGTGCTTTAAGATACAATTTCATATCACCATAACGAGGATTGTGTGGATTCTTTTTCGAAATAAATCTCAAAACTGGTTTACGCAAATCAAGATCACAATCTTTTAACAGGTACTGATTTTTAGCCTCCGTTCGAGAAATCAATTTGTGATCGCCTTTATCGTTCCTGAAACATTTCGTTCAAACATAGATCAATTTCTTGGAGAATAA
The DNA here is from genome assembly GCA_013365325.1 of Dipetalonema caudispina. Classification (NCBI taxonomy): domain Eukaryota; kingdom Metazoa; phylum Nematoda; class Chromadorea; order Rhabditida; family Onchocercidae; genus Dipetalonema; species Dipetalonema caudispina. Next base: position 4,169 of record JABVXV010000604.1, on the reverse strand, counting down.
ATCTATTTTCAAAACAAGATCATCAAAACTTCTAGTTGCAATGCTCACGGTGTTAGCAAATGTAGCAACAGCTAGCCAAGCCCAAACATGTTAGATTTATTGTTTCACACAAACACTATTTAGTTCATTATCTTTTTGACGGCCACGTAAATGTCACTTTTTTTATGGATATTAATCAGTAATATGAAATATTCACCAACTTTTGATGCGGTTATGTTTCTCACTAAAGAATGGTAATTTCCGTTTGAAAAACTTCGAAACTTCACAGTCATGAAAAACAGCAGCTACATTGCATTGAAAGAACTGAGAACTGCGATTCATAACTACGAATAAGGATATCAATCGACCAAACCTGCATGTGTCACAAACAGGATAATTGAATTTTTCCCACAAATAAGAATCACACAACGACTTTTTACAATCGATACAATTATCTGGTGCTACTGAAGAAGTTGAATTAGCCGCTGCTTCATCCGCACCTGTAATTACAACTAAACTTTCGTACTATCTAACAGTAAGGCCATAACTCTTTCAATTTTTTCTACTGGATCCTTTTTTACATACTTTGAAATGACACTGCCAATAATATCATCCCCTGGAATGTAACCAAATTTTACGTTTTTGACGCGCTTCCGCTATACGTTCCCGTACACTAGCATATTCGTCATCGTCATCCATAAATCCGCCAGCTACTTCATAATTTTCCTGTGTTTTCCTGTAAATAGTTCATTAAAAAATCAAATTTCGCCGTTCATTTTTGCAGTTATTTTGTATGATAGCAGAACTAAACCATATAATAATTTTCACTTCTACCAATCCTCAATAATTTTTCAGTTTTTAGGGAACGATGATCAATTTTCATTTCAACGAACTCAATATTATTTCCTTTATTTTTCGAAAATTACAGAAAACTTTCATTTTATCAATCTAAAATCACGAAAGTTTATGAATAATCTTGTTAATTCTTTGCAGAATTTTCCTCCTATGAGTATTTACAACATACTCTTTGTACTTGCCAAATGAAAGGTTCGCTGATATCTTAACTGTAGATAAGCGTAATCAACTACGATGTGTATACTAAACGCAATAGATCAAACCAAATTAAAAGCAAGAAGGAAAAAATTGAATTTACTCCTTTGAAATTTATTTTTATTCGTTTCTTTTTGTATCTAAGACAAATTCAATTATAAATTCTAATAATATATTCAAAATATTAAAATTCACTTTGATGTATATAAAACTTTATTATATTTGATGCACAATTGCAATCGTAATAAAAACAAAATATCTATTCATTTAATTCTATATCTTCTTATTTGATCTGAATAAAAATTTCATAACTATTATAACTCAACAACAAGAATTCATTTGAAATAATACCTGTAAAGTTTTTCCACATATGGAATATAACCATCACCATTATTTATATGATCATCTAATCGTTGACGCTTCATTTTTTTTTTTTTCTTTTTTTTTTTGAAAAAACAATGAAATTTCCAATCTTAAATTTTTTCCACTTCTAAATGCTGCAAAATATTTCGTACATTTGTTTTCATTTATTATTTTATCATAGGAATGAAATTTGATCAAATCTTTCAAAATTCAACACAATATTGTTGAAAAAATAAATCAAATAATGATAACAACTTAATGCAAATGAATAATTCATACTATATATAAATGAATGATGTAAAAAAAAAAAAAAAATAAATAAAACATTTCAATTTATTCTTAAAAAAACACTACAAGAAATAAACAAGGATAAAATATGAAATGAAATAAATGAATTAATAGAACAGAAAACATAAATAAAAAATTGAAATGAATAAAGGGAAAAAAAAATTAAATTAATGGAAAGAATGAATAAATGAATAGAAATAAAATAACAAAATAAATTTTGAATGAATGAATAAAAAGAAAAAAAAGAAAAAATTTCCAAAATTTCGCCATAAAATCTTCATTAAATTCTATAAATGCTAATCAAATACAAATGTATTTCAATTCAGAATATCATCAAAATATTTGTTATCGTAATAAAGTAATATAAATCCTGAAAGTTTGCAAAACTTACAAACAGGAATGAAATTCCGTGGACGGAAATATCCTCTTCCAATTGCGGACAAAAAAAAAAAAAAATGTTATATGCTACTCGTTGGTATTTAATGGATGGTTGTTGTTTTTTCCTCTTCCGGAAATAGAGGAAGGGAGTAAGATTTGATTCGGCGAAAATTCGGGATGCGGAAAAAATGAGGAATAATTTGTAGGTAAAAAAAGAAATTCCGGGGATAAAGGAAGGGAGTAAGATTTGATTTGGCGATAATTCAGAATGCGGAAGAAATGAGGAGTAGTTTACAAGTAAAAAAAAATTCCGGAAATAAAGGAAGGGAGTAAGATTTGATTCGGCGATAATTCGGAATGTGGAACAAATGAGGAGTAGTTTACAGGTAAAAAAAATTCCGGAAATAAACGAAGGGAGTAAGATTTGATTCGGCGATAATTCGGAATGCGGAAAAAATGAGGAGTAGTTTACAGATAAAAAAAATTCCGGAAATAAAGGAAGGGAGTAAGATTTGATTCGGCGATAATTCGGAATGCGGAAAAAATGAGGAATAGTTTGTAGGTAAAAAAAAAAAAGGAAGAAGAAATTTCCAATCATTTCCATCATTAATTGTCTATATTAATTATGATTAAGCTTTGTTATTAAGCTGTTTCTTTTTTCCATTTTTTACAAAAAAAAAAAGACAGCACTTCTTTTGATGTGAATTTAAAGAAAAAGAAATAAATGTGGGAGAAAAAAAAATTTATGAAATGAATATTTTTAAAGTTTTATAAAATTTGTTTGATTATTAGTGTTTTAAAATTATTTGTAAACGATATAAGTTGTTATTATTTCAGATAATTATGCATAAAATTAACAATCTTTTTTTTAAGCGATTTATTTGCAAGGAAAAAATAAGAAGAAAGATGTCATCACGATTTGGTCCTCGAGCTACCGGTACCGATGGAACAGATTTTAAGCATCGACAACGAATTGCGGCACATTATCATTATAGGTATATTACATATATATATTGTTACTTTTACATAATTCATTTGTAATTCGTGAAAAGTTAGGGAGGAAAATTGTAGTAAAATGTAATTTTAATTCTAATAAAGATTTGTTAGGCATATTATCATTATAAGTATATTACTTATATATATATATATTGTTACTTTTACATAATCCATTTGGAATTCGTGAAAAGTTAGGAAGGAAAATTGTAGTTAAATGTAATTTTAAATTCTAATAAAGAATTGTTAGATGTTTTAATTGCAAAAGCATAGATTCAAGCATCGGTTTTTTTTCTTTTTTTTAATGTATACAACAGCTAAACGTATAGCAGCAATAAGGAATAAACAGTTATTAGCTATTATTGTCTTTTAGCAATTGGTTGTGAGATTTCATTTTTTATATTTAATAATGTGGAATTGATTGTAATTTGAAGTTGAGGAATCTGTTTTAGAAATCAGAATTACTATAGATATAAGAAGACTAGATAATGCTTTGTGAAATAAGGATAAGTTGAAGTTTAAGATAGTTAAAATAATTGTTTTTTCTCAAAAAAAGAAAGGAAAAGAAATTTTTTCATTTTTTGATGTGCAATGAAAATTGAATTTTCAACAAATTATTTATGCAATATTTTATTGCAGTGCGCAATATAAGATGTACTTGAAACTATTGTTCGGGCTTCATTTCCTAGTTCTGTTAACAATGTGGGCTAAAGTCGGCGGTGAAGTACTTGTGGAAGAATTTAGCATACGATGGCCGTTTTATCAGACTCTTCAATTACCCAATGCATATCCATGGGAATATGTTTGGTGCTTTTCATTTATCCCACAGATATTTGCTGTAATATCGTTTAAACGAAATAAGGTTAGTATTGCATGCCTAAAGAAGACTGTTAGCTAAATTCCGTAACAGTAGAGACATCGTGAAGTAAGAATCTTAAAAATGTAAGGATAAGTCATTCGAATTATTTTATACTTCAGGTAATTTATTTTCATACTCATTTATGCAGTTCATTGAAGGGTCATAAATTTTGATCTTGTGCTTACCACATCCATATAACATGCAAGTTGTTGCTTGAATTTCGTTCTTGTTCAAAGATTTATGAACTTATATGTAATTA
>JABVXV010000603.1:0-22089 GCA_013365325.1 Dipetalonema caudispina | reverse complement strand
ATTATTATTATTATTATTATTATTATTATTATTATTATTATTACTATTATTATTATTATTATTATTATTATTATTATTATTATTATTATTATTATTATTATTATTATTATTATTATTATTAGTTATTATTATTATTATTATTATTATTATTATTATTATTATTATTATTGTTATTATTATTAATTATAATTATTAATAATTATTATTATCCTGGAATAAATACATTCAAGTTTCGAATCTTTCTTTGTTAATATCCAACTAAGTTTCCAATTTTCTTTTTTTTTTTTTTACATTGAATTTGAAGTTAATCATGTGGACGAAAGAAAAAATGTGAAAGCTTTAGGTTTTAATACCATTATCAATTGCAATGATACCATTCGGATTATGTGCTCTATTACTTTCTGTTTGTTTTTGTGGACCAAAAGAATCCCGAGGTAAAAATCATAACCTATTATTGCTAACCTATATTAACGCCTCATTTACAATTCTTTATTACTATTATGATAAGCATGTATTATTTTTAATTAAGCTTAATTAATTAACATAAAAAAAAATCGTTATTATATCATACATACAACAAATGTAACTTTGAATTTAAGACATTCATCAATAATGAATTAGATTAATTCAAATGTGTACTTAATTTCCGGTGATTTTCTTTCTTCTTCCCTTTTTTTTTCCCACTTCAAGATCATGAAAATGATAATCAGTGGACCAATTGATTGTGTAGGACTAATTAAAAAAAGAGAAAAAGAAAACGATGAGACAATTTTTACAATTTAACATTTTCTTAAATATTTCTATAAAATTAAATTTTTTCTTTTTTCTTAGGGATTTTTCTTTTCTTTTTTTTTTTTTTTGTTTTTTAGAATAAGCTTATTCATTTTGTTTTTTTATTTGTTTTCTTGAAAATTTTTACAGGTAAAGTACCGGAAATGTTCAGGAAAAAAGCTAAAATTGATGCAAAAGATGCGAATGAAATCGATAATAAAGAGCTTACCTGTAAAAATGGAATAATAATGCGAAAGGATAGCAAAAAGATACGTTTTAGTACCGCAATATCATTTATCGAAGCAAATTGCGCAAATGATGAAATTAGCAAAAATGATCAATCAATAATTCCTAATGCATTACAATTTACTAAATCGAAAGCTGAGAATGATATTGCTGAAAATGGTGAATTAATAATAGTAATGAATAACAATAATCAAACAACAATTGAACAGATTCTAATGAATGACAAGGAATTAAAATGTAAAAAAGGTTAGATTTAAATTTTTGGATAAAATGGATTAAAATTCAAATTTGCGATGTCTTTTTCTTTTTTCTTTCAGCTTCAAATATTTTATGTTCACTTTACATTATTAACAGAAATGACCGTATTGAATCTTTTTAATATCATAAAATATGCATCTTAGAGAAGATCTTTCGAAAGAGAGAGATAGAGAAAGAGAGAGAGGGAGGGAAAAAATGAGATGATAACAATATGATAGAAGAAAAAAAAAATTTAAATAATGAATGAATTCAATCTTTAGGTATTACATTTTCATCGTTCCAGTAATCATCTGTAGTATTTTCTCTGATAATCAACAATCTCGTGATATTTGTGTCAAATGTTTTTTCGAAAGTAAATACAAAAGATTTTACTAATTTCTACCCTTATAGTATCATTTAATTTAGTTTTGATCCATCCATTAGTAGTTTATTTTGAAAAAATTTCCATCATCTCTTCGTTCATTTGAACGAAAATATTTGAATTTGTGAAATTTGATGTCTAATTTGAAATTCTAGCTATAATTTGCAATTTATTTGACTACGACTATCTGCATTATCTAATGAAATACTTTTCTAAATTATTATCATTATCATCATCACCATGATTATTATTATCATTGTTGTTAACACTATACATTTAATATTAGCTATTGCGCTCAATTAAATTTTATTTTAAGAATTGTGCTCATACTATCATCTAATTAAGCAATTCCTTTAATCGTTTACATATGTAACATATGGCTATATTAACTTGTTATTCATTAAAATTTTATTTATTTTTTTTTTCTTACTTTTTTGTTTTCATTTTGCAGAAAATATTGTACCCCAAAGCGATTGTACACCACGACGAATTAATTCGAAACATACCCGATTCTCGGATAATATCGATGTTTTAGGTGAATTAAAGGCATGAAAAATTTCCCGTGCCATTATTATTATTACCCAAATTGTTACTAGCATTATTATTATTATCATTATTACAATCGTTATCTGTTAAAACTAATCAGGTTTGACCAATTTTGTTGCATTATTTTTAGCTCTCATTTGAATTTTTTCTTTTTTCTTACTGGAAATTCATTGAAAAGTTTCGAATGAGTGTGTGGCATTGAAAGAATTTCAAATTAGATTTTTTTTTTTTTAATATATAAACAGAACAAACCAAAATTTAGACTTTTTTTTTGAAAAAAATTCTTGGAAAATGTAGAAATCAAATGAATTGAATTGAAATATAAATCAGTTGCATATGAATTCAAATCTTCAAATTATTGACTAAATTTATGATCGTGAAAAGGTCATAAATTTTGAATTATTTAAAAAAAGAAAAAATATATACAGGGATGATATATATCATTTTTTCTTTTTTAAATGATTGAAAATTTATGCAGGAATGAATAAAATTTAAGAAGTTCAAAATATCGCATTCATCTTTCTCACTGCCTATAATTATTACATTTATCATTCTGATTAATTATTATTATCACCAATATCATCTTTTCCTCTTTACTCCAATATGTTTCAGTCTGACGAATAATTGATATTAGAAAAATTTGAAAATGATTTCTAAAAGTTATCTAGTCATATTTATCATATAATAGTATCAATTGATAAAAATTTCGTATTTTCTCACTTTTTGCTTCCTATAATTATTCCATTTAATCTTATCTGCTAGTGAGTCTGCTTATCTTATCTTTATCTTATCAATAAATATATGAATTATTTTCAATGTCTTTTTATATTTGTAACATTTCACTACAGGTGAAAAAGATTATTGCGGGTTGTCTTTAGATAAAAAGCATATGTATAAAATACATGCTTATTTTTAAAATGAAATATTGTTTATTTTATCATCCTTTATGTTTGTTTTTATTTCCTTCAAGCAAAAAAAAAAAAAAAAAAAAAAAAAAAAAAAAGTTGTATGATAAGAATCATCTTTTCTTCAATTTTTTCCTCTTCTTGTTCCGCCAAAAAGATTGGATTTTTTAAATAAAAAAAAAAAAAAAATGAAACTGTTACGCCTTTCCTTTTTTTTTTCTATAAATTTTTTTTTTTTTGTTTTTAAAAAAAACATTTTAAAAATGAATTTTCAGTATGGTTTATATTTAATTGAATTAGGAAATTTGCTTATTTTTTATGAAATTTTAATAATTTGATTTATGATCCTTTTTTTTTTTTGCTTAACTGAATTTTATTTATCAGAGCCAAAAAAAAAAAAATCATTTGACACAATATATGAAATATTCCATGCTGAATATGCGACTATCACACATCTCGTGTTGTTTTTCAAATTTGTACTTCTTGTTCAAAAGAACATATATAATATATATCCATCTTGCATCTTGCACAGTACATAGTTTATCATCTCATAGTTTCGTGTTTCGTTTGTATACATAAAATTATCTATGTTATAATCGTTAAAATATCAAATATAGTAGTTACAGAAGTTCGAAACATCATAACTAATTAAACATTTATTGCAGCATAACATCTAACTATAATTGAACTGATATCATGTCTCCAAATGATTCACAATGGTATTCGTTACACTGTTAACTGACTATTTCAGTTCAATTAATATTCGAAACCAGATATCTTCAGTACAGCTACTATTAACACTAGATAGTACACAATGATAAAACATTTATATCACTTATTTGATCAGTTAATCAATAGCAAGAATAATCCTCCAAACAAAAATAAGAAAGATTCATTTCTTATCGCGATCATAGTGTTTTACTACAAATTTGTAGGTCAGAAATTAGTTGAATATGAAGTATGCTTTACCGTATCACAGTATGTCTACATTATATGGAAAATGTTGCAACCAAAATTAACGAAAGACTTCACCATTTAATTTCACAGGATTTACCAAATCCAATTTTGACAAAAAGGAAAAGATAAAAAAAGCATAGCCCGTCTACCATTTCAAATACTAATAATCCCGTAGAGTGGTAGTAAAGACTAAAACATTTTTTGGCACTCTTTCAACGGATATCCACAGATTTATATACAATTATACTAACAGTAGGAGATGCACTGAACTGAATATACGGGCATAATGGATTGAACAAGATGAATTACAATTCAAGATAATGGCCGTAATCAAATTTCCTAAACCAATGCCAAATAGACAATGGATGATGATGACCTCGACGAATTTTGAATCATTCTCCGCAGAGGGAAGGACAGAAATTTCAGTTAAAATGTTACTAAGCAAAAAATATAATTTTTTCACACTGAAATAATTTGACATTTCTTGGAAAATGTTCCCCTGACATGAGATGGTGGTAACAGGCAAGGGAGAGGAATGAATTTGAAACTTTAATATAAGGACATAAGATAGAAGAAAACGTTAAAATTCAGTTTGCATTTGCATCTATATCGTACAGAAGCGTAAATGCATTAGCTAGAATTAAATAAATGCAGCTGTTTACAAAATTTGAAGGACCCATGAAGGTCCTAAACTTCCTCATAAAATATGCATAACTTCCTAGATCACATAATGAAGACAGATATTAAGAATATATTAAATAACCTACTAGCGCTAATTTAGTTAATGCGAAATGCTAAGAAGAAAATGAAAGCAGTTAAAGTGAAGTGAAATAAAAGCAACTGTATGGAACAACAATGGACTAAGAGAAGCAATTTTAAATTACAATCAATAAACATTCTGTTAAATTCGACCTTTCGAAGTTCGACAAAATCATTTACATGCTTTAATTGTGAAAAAATTTATGGCACATACAGCAAAACAGAACATGCCATGATCTGTGATACAATTTGTAATGTACTATGTATTTCAAAAAAAGGAAAAATAAATTAACCTTTATCAGTATAGTACTGATAGTGGTCAGATCGAATACGCAGAGGACGTCGTTCCGATGACTGTCTATCATTAGTGATATAAGTATTACGTTCACAGTGAACAGCTCCCAGCTGGTTCGGTTTCGTTGGAAAATGTGGTTGATCATGTCGTGAATATCCGCTCATTGCATTAGACGGATAGTGGCGACGACGATGAAGTTGTAAATCATTGGTATTACTATGACGAGTGTCATAGTCACCACGATCGGCAGCTGTCCGCGTATCATACACTTCTCTCCTAGAATTAAAATATACTTGATTAACAGATATAACAAGCTCTGATAGTAATCAAATTTCTCCCAATATATCGTAGAAAATTAAGAATAGAAGAAGAAACAAAATATTCTTTGGAAGCGATAACCTTTTCCTCAACTGCATATGCAATTAAAACTTTTTGTGAATTTTTATCACACATAAATACAAATCGTAACTGAAGACCTTCAAAATATCTTCCACCATCCCTTTTATTCTGTGATGTTGCACATACTCCCCTTCTCCTCTTCCTTCTCCCCATTCTTCCTACAGAACGGTGATGAAAGAATGTCGTTTCTTGGCCTCATAACCGTGGATCATAAATAAGTGATTAAAATTATAAATTTCACTATTATAAATAGGTTGCAACACAATTACTGGAAGCATCTATAGTTGAATAATATTCTTTAATTTTACCCACATCACTAATCTATTTCTTTATTCATTGACAATCACTATTTTTCGAAATATTACTTAACACGATTTCGAAGTAAGTATAGTGACATACTTCACTGGAACATTATAATGCTCTCGTTGCTGAAGTGATGATGACATACTATCTATGGTATCACCAACTCTTACACAAGTTACATTATTCGGTAACTGAACCACTCGTGTTTCGATCTACAAAAAAACATTTCGGAAATAGAAACATTGATTTCAAGTCATTTCTTTACCCCAACCGCAGATTTAGAGGTCTGGGATCTATACCGAAAAAACATTATAAAGATCATAACAATAACTAATTGAGTTTCAGCTGTTTCAAACTGTAAGAGCAATAAACTTCCATATAAGATTAATTGTACCCTAATGGATGTTTAATTCGTGTTAATCATAGCAGTTTTATTTTAGTATCAGGCAAGAGAAATTCTCAACTCGACAATAAAAGGAAAACTACTACCCTACTGTTAAGTGTTTAACCTTATCACAATAAAAAGTTAGTGTAACCTTACTTCAGTAATTCGTTGCTCAGGCTTACTTTCCTGTAATGCTGAACTGTTAGACGTGCGTTTATATCGTCTATTCAGCGAGCTGTTTCCAGCACGAGCCCCAAAAATCACGCCACCATTGATACGCTCTTGATCATCGGTTAATTTCATCTGTGATAATTCACTTGTACTTGAACAATTTAGTGCGGATGACGGTACATTGTCATAAAAGCTACCACGATGTGTAAGCCGAAATACCTGTCGGGAGATCTCCTCATCGTCAGATTGGCTTCTGCAAAGGAAATAAGGAAAGCGTAAACATTAGTGATAAAATCTTGCAAGCAGAAGAGATGTAAAGTTATTGAAAATATTTTTTCTAAAAAAAGTAGTAATTAACTTGTTTGCATATTTTATAAAATACTACAAATTGATATTAAACATGAAAATGCAGAGAAAGTAATAATGAGTAGAACTTAAATATGTGTTATATTTTTCTAATACGGTTATGATCAGTTCAGTTACGATTGGCAATACATAGAATAAATAAGTCATCAATATGGAATATAAGTCATTGATTTTTTTGATTCAGACCTTAAATTTTAAAAATAAATTTGGAAAAGACCTGGATTTAGATTTAATATGATCTGATTCGCAAAGTCCAGATACATAGTCATCAGGAGCAACTTCATTTCGCCTTAAGGGAATGAAATTATCAGGAGTACAGAAGAATGAAGACGTGACACGGGCAGGCGAACGAGCTGTTGAAGCGATTGGATGCTTGGAACCGGAGGAATGTCCCGGTTGAACCCAAATGGATGAATTATCATAATCAACGGGTGGCTCCTCAGGTGGAAAATGGTATAGCTGAAAATTTTAATTTGAAAAACTGAAATTTGAACCAATTTTCCTCGATCATCTACCAGTCAGAGTGACAACAGTAGGAATCACTTGATATTGAAAAGCAAAATTTTAGTACATTGGTTTTTAACTTATTCAAAGGTTCGTTTTTCGATACTGTTCTGCACTTGCTATTTACGAACAAGCAAAAAAAGTAGAATTTGAGAGAGGATTCTTTAGAAATCAGCAGTAATATAAACAAGCTCTACGAATTATTTTAAAAAAATGTTTAAGCTCAGGCAAAACGCTAACGCCAACCAGTTCGACCCATGAAAATTCATGGTATCGTATGCAAATTCAACAGTTACGTAAAATTATCACTAAAACCTTAATAAATTTCTAACTTCTTGTTTCCCTACTGCCCCAAAATATTGCGCTGTCTTTGCTGTACTGTATGATGGAAAATTTGGTTGCCGCATCTGTTGCCCTGTGGACAGTGTTGTCGGCCTTTTACTCAATTGCCTTTGTTGCTGCTGCTTTCTGGATTCGAACTCTTCTAAAAATGTAAAGTTTCAAAAACAAAAGCGAAGAAGACGAACAACTTCACAGAGAATGATTATAGTAAATGGAAACACAAAAAATTCTATAAAATTTCCAAAAAAGTACAAAATCACGATGTTTAAGACAAATATCACGAAAATAAGTTACTATTCCTACAACTCAGCATAACAGATAGGAACTGTTATATTTAATACAGTATCAGTGAATGAGATAATATAACTTTAATGGTAAGTAACATAAAATATATTACTTTATCATATATACTCAAGAAAAGGGTTAAGGCTCTATTTCAACGAATTATCAGTGAATGAAAACTATTACCTTCGTTATTTGTACGCGGTAGGGATGATACATGGAACGGCGATGGGTTTCTTTTATTCATCTGTATATCGTGCTGTACTTCCTCAACAATTGGTGGTCCCGTAGTTTTCACTTCAATCCGTTTCGCAAGCATTGGTACGTGTTGTTGTTGTTGAAGCATTTGTGACAAACTTTCTCGACTTTCCGGTTGACGTATCGATAAACTTGTATTGTTTGTTGTATCAGTGAGAACTTTTGCTGTTTGTTGCTGCTCTCGTGAACCTGTGTCTTTCACAGTACTTGTTGAAGAGATGCTTGATTGCGAATTTTCCGGCACAGTAGGTTCCATATGTCGAGGTGGTAACTGCGACAATTTGTATTTTGAGAGAGGTGTTGGAGATGGCGGCAACCGTTGTCGACGTACCCCAATCGGTGACCGTCCAGCAACGGCTAAAAAAAGGTTTGAAAGTAAATTCTGAATGAACTGAACTAACCGAAACAAACGAAGTAAAGACTATGCTTTAGCACATCTTAAACTAAAGTACTTCGAATTTTTAATCTGAAATTCGGAAGCTACTCTACGTTCCCCCTACCGCTAGAATTGGGTTCATGACCTCAATACTTTGTCGAATACCAGAACTTACAGTTGGCGCGTGAGCAACGGCTCTGTATTTCAGCAATATCCAAACGAATATCAATCATCGAACGACTAAGAACAGGTCCAAATGGTTTCATTGGTGTTTCTGGTGCATCACCGGATTTCGGTGATGCTGGTAGCAACATCCGATCGTTCTAAAACATCAAAGGTTTTATACCATAAACCTTATCTGAATATAATGTCCTTTAATGCAAGCTCTAATTTTACTGAAAAAAAACACAAAATTAATAAGGAGCTACACGAAAATGCAAGAAAACTGAAAACCCGAAATTTTTGAAAAATTTCAAAATAGAAAACGAACATGTAACTTCCTGAGACAATCTTGTAATGATTTCATTGTTTCTTCATCAGAGAAACCAAAATCCTGAGCAATAACAGTTTGAATATATTCCATAAAATTCTCCATTTGTAATTTGCGCATCGTTTCTGAAATAAGTCAAAAAAATTTGCCAAACCTGGTACACAATTTCAAATCTAAGTTTCACGAAGATTTCTTTAAGCAGCCATTTTAAATCTCGGATTTAAAAAACATTGTCGACAACAATATAGGTAAATACACGAACAAACATAACAATAATGTCGAAAAACATTTAATGAAGAATAGTACTCAGTATGGTTAGAAAAGGAGTTGCCCAATGATTCTTTTTTTTTTCGTAGCTACAAAGGCTATTGAAAAAAACTAGAAATAAGTCGAAAGGCTAATGACAATAAATGGACTTACTTTCATGCATTTTCATGATATTATATGCCATAGCAATCAGTATCACATCTCCTTCCAAAAGGAAAACATCCCATAATCGTAGTGCTAACGGAAATGGAACCCGATCAAGGAAACAGCCAAACCACCACTTTGTCACATAAATTGGTGGAATACCAGCTCTATCCTGCAAAAAAAGAAAGATGGCAGAAATTTTGACGGATGGTTGATCTTGGACAAAGATAGTATTAACTAAGGCGGGAATATCATATTAAGTAGTCGAATTTAAGCAAATGTCAGTGAAGACATTCCTTCAAAATTTCTACCATATCGAAATTCAGAAAAAGTGAGAATTTACAGTTTGTCAAAGAAAGTACTTGAAAAATATAACTAACTAAATGCTTTTTTAAGCGTGGAAGGTATTTTTGTAATATTTTTTCATAATGTGTTTGGAAGCGAACCAATTTCGGGAAGCCAGGAACAAAAAATCCTGCAATTCATTCATTAATTTACTTACGGTTTCTAATCTGCTTTCCGATCTATTCAGTGACGCTTCATTTAATCTCAAAAAGTGAAATTTCAAAACTTAAATATGACAGACTGAATAGTGCTTAATTCCGGACAGCAGCTATAACACATAACCTTACCGTGCATGGAATGTTTTTTATCAACAAGTAATGCATGTAAGCACCAAAATGCATCTTCCTCATCCATATACATCAGAAAAAGCGCTGCTATTTGGCTCATCCCTTGACAGTAACCCACTTCCGTATTGTACATTGCATATGCAGCTAATACATTGAATAAAGATTGTTGCCTGAATATGATGAAAAACAACTGAGTTTCAAACCTTTTTCAAACTTATTCCTAAATATCAAACTTGAAGGATTCAGTCAATTCAAAGTTTAATAGAATCAAACTAATTTGAAAGTTCTCACTTCACATCATATCTTCGACGAAACGCCAAATGATCTCGGTATGTTCTGTTAATATCCAGATCTATCTGTTTGATGTCTTTCGAAATCAGCCGAGCACGCATCAATAACTCACGGTAAACATTATTCTTTTGTTCCTGTCGATAACGATTAATTTCAAGTAACCTTGCCCATACCTGTAAATTCGTGCGAATAATTCATATCATGAATAAGCTATGAAATTAAAGAAGCTCTAATGAACAAGCAATGACCGCTGAAAAATGCTGTCCGCAACTCTCATCCAGCAAGGTGATATTTTTGTTTGTGACTATTTAGAGATAAAGAAATCATGCAGAGAAAAAGATAACATTCTAAAGCTGCAATAAAGTCACAAACAAAAATATCACCTTGTAATATAAACGGTTAAAATACAAGTCATTCCTTGCTTCTCTGGGATGAAAGTCATTCTTTGAATTCAAAGAATGGTAAGAAGGATAATTTTATGCCTGCATTGCATTTGATAATACTAGTACTGTATCTAAATTCTGATATTCACCAAAAATATAGTTTCGTTTAACATCAGCTCTTGGATATCTTTGCATATTCTACTTTTCAGGTTGTGAGAATAAATTTTCGTGGTATTTTCTAAGAATATCTGAATACTTCACATTTTTTAGACTCAGATGGTAAATTTTTTCCATGAATATACAGAATGATACTTATGCCTTTATGGCTCGCAAAACAAGCTCTATAGACGTAAGCGAAAAAAGAATTACAAAAGCTTACCAACGACCTGAATTTTTCAGGAACACCCTTCCAAAGCCGTTTCTTCAACTTATCATTAGCATCCTTCCCATCATTCCATCTCGATATCATCCGTAACCATTTCTGTTCACGTGAAACTTCTTTTATCATTCGCTTCTTTTCCGCTAACTCTTGCACAGTGATTTCTTGCACATCCTTGCTAAAATATTCAAAAAAAGAAAAGAAATTCACGAATTTTCCACAACTGCGTATGAAGAAATATTGTCAAAGTAGTAAATTTTAGTCAGATATTATCAAAATCACTGAATCAATCAACGAAATATGTTATGTTAAGGGAATTCTGGAATCAAATTAGGAAAACATACTGCATAAACCCGTATCGATCAGTAACTTTATATAATTCGAGATCAGGATTTTCCCATTCTTCCACCTCTTGTTCGGGTCCCTGAAAAGACTTATCACCAACAATTCTGTATTTACTGTAATGCCAGAAAAATGACAATTCTCAAAGGATTCATTGGTCCCATATCGTCAGACCAGAACTAGACGAACTTACAGTTTAACCAACAGATTGAAGAGAACAGCTCTGGATTTCTTGAATAGCAGATATATGGTAATTCCAGCAAAGCAGAAGACATATCGCTAATCTATTTAATGTATTTAATGATACACAAAAACCATATAATTGAGACTGTTTGCTTAATATTCATCTGATCATGATAAATCAAAGTACCCTTTCATATTTTTCAACGATTTGCGAGCGTTCTTCCAATTCTCGAAATTCTGGATCTTCTTCTGATTCATCGCTTGACGTTGCTTCCGTCTCATCATTTATTGCCTCTGAAAAAAAAAAGATTAAACAAACCTAACAAATTAGAAATTATTTTAGATTCAAATGAACACTATTTCTATTACTTTCAGCAGAAATTCACGAGGCATGCTTAATGCGAAATTCAAAAATAAAAGAAGGAAAAATCGTTTTGAAACAAGAAAATCAGACAATCCACCAAATCAGTAATTAGCCTGTCTCGCAAACCAGAATATCTGTGATATGCAAAATGTCTTTATGTTTAATCATAAAGCTATGGCAGGATTAGTACCACAATATAAATATAATTCCATAAGTCACTATTAGTGACTGATAATTGTAATAAATTTTATGGGCCAATATTGCACTTTGTTAAGTTCCATGCACTCATTTTCTTTTCCGGTATTTAATTTAATTAATTTGATGAAATACTGCCTTCTTGACAAAGGTTTTCCAATGAAGTATTCATGAAAATTTTAACGGGAAACAGAAACAGTAAGAGAAATGTAGTTAGCGGTATTCCTAACAAAAGTAAAACTTAAAGTTCTGCATTTTCTACCGCTAGTTTCAATTTCATTATAATCATACTTTTATCAGCTTCCTTTATATGCTCAACTTTCCAAGAAAAATGAAAACTCAAAGGAAAAAAACTAATAGAATTAAATTCCGATTACCGAATAATCAAATAGAAATAAATTTTTTGAAATTATCAATGCATATGCAATATTCTTATTGCTGTTATTACCAAATGAATCGATGTAATCACTTTTCCGAAGGTATAAACCATCATACACAAGTAATTACATATATATATATATAGCCAATCCTCCTTACATTTACTTCCAAAAGTGTGTAACGAATATTACAGAAACTTTTAAAGATAATGAAGGATTTTTTTCAACTTTTTTTAGACAACTCCCTGCACAATTAATCTTCGACTGATTTGATCAGGACAGAATAGAACAGGAAATGAAAAGAGGATAGGATATTAGCAATTAAAGTAGGGATTTAAAAAAATTTCCTGCATTGATCAAATATATAATGCTAAAATAATTCACAAGTATATATAAATCCAAAGTACAGACAACACATCATTATAGATTGTATACTGATAGATTTAGCAGCTATAGATAAACGAAATAAAATAAAACTAAAAATTTGAATCAAATGAATCTAAATAAAAACTTGAGACCTGCATGTTTTGCTGCATAAGATACTTCTGCCAGGGTAACAGAAAGGAAGAAAAGTTTCCCCATGCCTGAACCTGAAACTGTAGCAAAACATTCTGTTGCATGAGATAAACTACCGTCGGTTCGTCGTTCCAATCAACTGCTGACTTTTATAAAGTTTATCATTATAGAAAATTACTGATAAGTTCGTTGACTACTTTCGCTAGTGCAAAATCAAAATGGTATCCCGGGGAGTATTTTGGCTTTTCCCAGAAGTGTTGATATTTTTGAAATCAATGACATTCGTTTTTACTATCGTTTTATTGATATGCACAGAAACAAGAATACTTTTAATTTCAACTCTGCCGTTGTATTGATGATCCATTGGTGACAGCGACTGCAACTGCTACAGAAAAAGTTGCATAATAGAGGGACGAACGTCATTTTGATGAAAAAGAAACTTAGTATACCTCAAGTATCAAAATCCACTTTTTTTTTTCATATTAACATGTATTAGCACGAAAATCCAACAGAAAGTTTGCTGCGATATGAGGAAGTTCTTAATGAAGTGCGACTGAAATTGCTATAGCCAATGACGGCCAAAACTTCGTAGAGAGTATAACAACAAACTGTTTTCATTTTACTCCTTCCTTTCGTTATCATCAGCGTGAAAAGCAATGACTTACAGAACTATGATGTAAATCATCTTTCAATATAGTATTTTTGCGAACAAAAATTCCTTCAACTCTTCGGATACTGCAATAGAAAAGTACCGCAATAATCATTATTAAAATAATTTCACGATCATAATCAGCCAATGAGCTGTATCAGCTCCAAATATCGGCTGACAACGATAATACGTTATAATCTAAGACATGCAATGCCTACTGTCATCTGTATCCGATGATAGGACACTGCAAAAATGATTTCTTTTGTGTAGAAATTAACCAGTAATAGACAAGATGAACCATCATTCGGAAAAGATGAAAGATGTCTTTATGAATGTAATCCAATTCAGAGAATTATCCCTTCACAATATCTACCAATCAGTTGTATTTTTTCTATATCTTCCTGAATTATTTTATAGAAAATTTGACAATATTCATGAACTGATGCTAATAAGAATTTTCCTGAGATCATAATTACCATCAAAAAATAAAACTACCAGAAATAAAGTTCGTTACTCCCTTTTTGCTCAATAATTCCAACAAAATAGTTCTAGTCAGTTTCCGTTTTCAATAATCCTTTCGTAATGATATAATAATGCCACAAAATAAAAGAAGGAGAGAAGGACAAAATAATAAGGGGTCAATATTCTTTGAGCTTCTTTATTTATTATCTTTTTTGAAGCAAGAAAAGATATAAGGAAAAAAAGAGATACGAAAAGGTGATAGAAAATAGGAAACTTCAATTCCTATGTCTACTGTACATCATCAACCTATGACTTATGAATGCAAGGATAACTCTAAGATAAAGTCATATTCTTATTTAAAATATTTCTAGCTAATTCAGACATATCACTACAAAAAAAGAACTTCCAAAATCAAAACAACGAATCATGAGACGACAAATCTAGATTTAAGTTTAAAAAAATAAGAGCGGAGATAAGTGTAGATTTAAATTTAAAAAAATGGAATTTTTTTTCTGTACTTCATAGCATAAGACATAATACTCCGAATGAAATCTAATTTAAAAAAAGAGCATTATGAGTCAGCTAGTAGTTCTACAACTAGAAAGAAGAACATATCTAGTGTAATATTAAGACGAATTGATTCATACAATATTGGTACTTTTATGAAAATACCATAGTAGAATTTGGTTTTTGGCTAGCAAATTTGTGATGAAATCCTTTAAACAAATGCTAAAATAAACAGCCTAAGTTTAATACTACCATATTACTTTCCAATAAGCAATCCATATTTATTATATTACAAATTGAACATTTAAATTTCTGCAGTAATGCATCTGTTTCCAGTTTTGCTGTCAATAACAATTCACGTAAAAGAAAGAACTTTAATGCATATATGTTAAAGTATGCTTAAGTTAATCTTTAATATATTCTTATTTCATACAGTTTAATTTCTGGAATGATATTTTAAATAATGAATATTCAATTTTGTTTCAAATTATTTTTCTTCTATTCGAATAATATTTATAACATTCAAATGGAAATAAATAGAACAAAATTGAAAGAGCAAAAAGCACAAAAAAGTCGAAACTGTGTTCCTATGTGTAAAGATCAGATAGAAATTGAAACTGCAGCTTATCTATCGATTGGATGAGGGAAAGATTAGTTGAATGGAACTTATTGTTTCAATAATCAATTATTTTCCCTGTCTTTCATTTAATTAATATTATTATTTTTGTTTTTTTTTTTTTTTTTTTTTGCAAACGGGTACGATGAGTGAATATTTTATAACACTGCTATATCGGTAATATATAAAAAGAGAGGCTAATTTGATGAATGAAGATGATAGGCTGTGCACCATTTGTGAATTATTTTATTTAAATATTAGTGGAATTTGCCGAGTGAAATGTTCGAAATAGAAAAAAGAAGCTATTGCCATCTGTTCGAAAAAATAAATTAATTGATGCAGTAAGGTAAAATTTCGGAACTTCTATTATTAGAAGATAAAACTTAAATTTATATGAGCAGCGACACTCAACAAACAGTGAAAAATCATTTCATTTTTTTTTCAAAACTGCGCTATTATCTTGACAGACAAAGAAAAAACACTCACACATACACAATATAAAATTTACCCAACTACGAAATGCTTTTGCAGACTTTCACAGGACATTTCGAATTCCAATCCTTGTCATAAATAATTATCAGGATCAAAATTCCAAAAAAAAGGGAAAAAAAATATCATATCAGCAAAGGAGAGTAAGAGAAGATCGAACATTGATAAACAGATATATCCTTAACGAAGGAATCAAAATATGAATTTAATATTATTATGAATTTAGCTGCTCTTAAATATAACTACAAAAAAAAACATTGCAAACAAACTAGGGCAATATAAGCAGTACTTCATGTAACAAGTGTCTACGGAAAGTTCGAAGTTAATCCGGGTAAAGAAAAAAAACCGGAAGAGCAAAAATTATGTTGTGCTACTTTTGGAGATACAGTTAGCATTCACATTTCTCTTACTTTTCCTGCTGTTATGTATGTTATGTTTTGATCATTTGGTAGTGATGTCAGATAAATAAATTTCCAACAGTAGAAAAAATAGTATAAATAAAGCAAATGCCGGAAATAAACAGTGCAATTTCCTTGTAAAACCAAATTTAATCATTTAATAATTAAAAATAGTGAACTATAACAGCAGTAGTCAATCAATCAAAACAAATTTCCCGAAAAACAGCGGCGGAAAAAATGAAATTTTAAACAATCTGATTTTAGAAAAAGGAAAAACCTCAACTATCATTATAAATTATCTTTCACTAATCATAAAATTTCTAATTTTTCAATAGAGAGTTGGCTCTATCGCTAATTCTTTATAATCAATTGAGAATGAACATGCCTTATTTGAAAATTTTGAAAAAAGAAGAAACATTAAACTTCAACTCGTTGCTTTTTAAATGATTCTCAAAAAGATGCATAAACAATCCCAAGTGTTTAATAAAAAAAAAAAAAAATATTTAGACAGATCTAATCTATCAGTTCATTATTTACGAAATACAAACAAATGAGATATGAAAATGGACATAATCAATTGGGAATAAAACGAAAGTATGACAAACTATTTCCTCCAGAATATAATATGTTAGAATCCAAAATAAGTGATGTATGTATCGTACGAACTGAACAATCATTTCATTCGAAAAGGAAAAGATAGTGAAATCTATTCCCAATTCTACGTCTCTTTAATTTGAAGTAACTTTTGGAAAGACTATTTTATTTGATAGCAAAAACTCCTCTTTCTCTCTAACTGTTTTCAATTCTAACTATTTTCACAGAATTTATTATCACTCATCTGCCTACTGAAATCCTAGTTGAAACTAAAGATGCTGACTTGCTCACTTCAACCGTGCATTTACTTATTTCAAACAAGAAAAAATTTATTTTGAAGGTATTTGCAATATATAAAACTTTTTGCTTAATCTATTAGAATTAGGAGAATAATACAAAGCTATAAATTCTTCGGTTTACAATTTATTGGAGAAAAATTATTCACGATTAATCGATAAGGATTTTATTTCATTAAATTATAAAAAATTTTTAAACATCATTTCACAAACATAAGACCAAACTCTTTTATATCATTCATTAAACATTCCTAAATCACTTCCCTTTTTCTTCACTACTAATTTCTTACAAATTCTCCACTTTAAAAATACCAGAAACAGGAATTGATCTAATTTGAACCTATACCAATTTAGTTTCCTAGCAAAATTCTTGAAATTTTTAAAAGTTTAATTCTATAGCATAAAAACATACCAAATCGTTCTTCCAAATGTCCTCCACTTCCAATATCTTCCTCCGTATCCACACTAGTATCCAAAATATCACTTTCCCGTAAATCCATCAAACGCATACAATTCGTAGTTGTAGTAGTAACTGTAACAGTAAAGTAGCACTTAATCCTGATGACAATGGTAATGTAATTGTGTGAGGCAATAATGCCGGTTAAGACTGCTACTATTTATTTTATGCCACTTTTCAATCATCAACATTTATCAATGTATTAATTTATGTTTTCGAAATCATTGAAACAATTTTACTTACCTGTACTGGACATATAAGCTATTCTTCACCAATTATCAATGGTTGCAAATTATTTAAGATCGGGAACATTTTCCTGAAAAAAATTAATGAAATATTTTCCTGCATTATCTAGAATCTCTTTGTAATCTCATATACGTTATCTTTAGTTAAGTCGAGTAAGCATATTTAAGTAAGCAAAATAATAACAAAACAAATAATAATTAAAGTATGATAACATTTCAGTAACAAAAAAAAAGAATTTTTGAATCTTTCCAGTGAATAAATGAGAAAAAAAAAATTCTAAAATACATTAAATATATGAAATATTAACCAATAACTATAATTTGAAACAAAATTTCTGGGAAGAAACTAAATAAATTGTATACAAAATGAATATTTCCATACACTTAATAATTGGAAATACTACTAAAAAAAACTTAGTAAAAAAGTTAATTTACTACCTAAAAATTACTTGAGAAAATTTCTGCATTTGATTTTTTTATATTACCAAAAAAAAAGAAAATTTTCATTTGAAAAGAATAAGCAAACAATTAATTTTTCTACGAAGAAATTTATAACAATAAATGTAATAACACAAATTATTGCGAACCCTTTTTTTTTTTTTTAAAAAAAAATTCATTAAAAACAATGATAATGATGGGAAAATATTTTATCATTATAACAAAGTTAACTATTTGACGAAAATTGCTGATGTTGAAAGAATTGTTTCATTGGTAATTTTTAATTTTAATCTAATTTTTGATTGAGCATATAATGGAACCTATTTTTCATGAAAATATATAAGAAAATTAGATTTTCCTTTATCTTTTTAAATACTTTAATATTATATCAATAAATATTACATAGTATTTTAGTTGTTATTTAATTCTCAAGCATATTCCTAATTCTTATTTCTAAATAATCATCCATCATACATGCATATTATACGTACGTATAAATGAAAAACGTACCATATGAAAAAAAATGACGTATTACAAGTGAACTAATATTTTAAAGAAGCAAATAATTTTAATAAGCATCAAATTTTTCACGTCCTTTTTTTTTTTCCATTTCCCTTTTTCTATTTCACTCTTTCATAGATATAAATAAAGTAAAGAAAGTGTCAGTTTGGTCATGCCAATAGCCTCATAATCAATATATTTCACCATTTTGCCATTTTGTTATTTATGCAAAAAAGCTTTAGAAGTTTCGAGAAATGCCATCAATTTCATCTTCATCCTATCAATACTGATGTAATGGATAATTGTCAAAATTATTAGAAATAGGAAGTAAACAAATAAGTTTATATTTAAAATGCAAAAATTTTTCTCATAAATTTAAACATGAAAACTATTATTCAAAATTGGAATATTAAAAAAAAAAAACAAAAAAGAAAAAAAAAAAACAGACAAACAAACACAAAAAATTGATATATTAAAGTTGAAATAAAATGAAAAGCTTTAATTTAAAAATTGATATACTGCTTTTAAAAAATTCAAAGTCAAACATTATTTTCTTCTCTCTATCTTATCTTGTCCTTTAAAATTTTTTTCTTGTGCCATATTTTCTCTGTACGATTTTTCTTCCTCTCTTCCTGATGCTATCAACCAACAGTGTTAGATCAAATAGTTCATGAGAATAGTTTATTTAAAAAAAAAAAAAAAAAAAAAAAAAAGAAATGATCTTTTCAAATGGTTCAATGATGAAGTGATAAATGCAATCTTTTCTTAAAAAAAAATTTTAGAATTAACAAAATATTTTTATTGTTAACTAATAGTTAAAAAAATAAAGACAAAAAAAAAAAAAAAAAGAAGCCAATCCAACAGCTCATACTGTCAACATGAAGTAATCCTACCATCTTCCTGCCCTATCTTCCCTAACAAAAACCGGTTGACATTGGGTGGGTAATGAATGATATTGTGTCCCATTTTCTTTTCTATGCCATACCTTCTTGCTAGTTCATCATTTTATACGATTTCGATCAAATTACTGATGATCATTCGTATCTATATAGCTTTCAATTTTAACGAACTATTTTACATACATTTATTATGATTAAACTTTGAACTGATCTACAACTAATTACAAAATGATCTATATATTAAATAATAGCGTTCATTTACAAAAAAGAGTATCGAAGTCATTTGAAATTTGAGAAAATAAAAAAAGTACTTCAGTAATTGAATATCTTAAATTTGCTTAATTTATTAGTAAAATGATTGCGAGGAATATGATTAATGTTGAAGTAGTAGAACATAAAAATAAGTAACCAAATGAAAAAGTAAGGGGAAGGGAAAAGTTTCCCACGATGATATGCAAATACCAATTGATGGAAATGATAAGTTAAATAGCAATAAACAACTAATAATTGCCTTCTTTCAACGTATAAACTAAACTAATTAAAGTTGATATCAGAAGAAATTGAAAAAAAAACGTTATCTACCAGTAAAAATTCTCTAAATTATCAATTTCCAAAAAGTCAACCATTGTAGATTGCTACATAATTATTTGTAAAGATAAATTTGATTATTCTGTTATCATTTCATATTCAATTCGTTTCATTATAAAACTAATTTCAAACTTTCCTCTTTCATTTAAAATGTAAAACTCAATGATTTTATAATTTGGATAATTTATGTGCATAGAAATAAACTATCAATTTTAGTACGTTTATTCGGACGATATGATATTAAAAATCTTCATAAATGACAATTCTTATCGATTAAAACGGAAATATCTTTGAAATGACAACAATTTAATGCAATAGAAATAAATGAATTATTGGTATTTGTTTAAATTAAATTAATATAGTACTAAAATAAACCATAACCGGAACCGGAAAACTATCCTCCCCCTCTATTCCTGCTCTCATCTCTAACCCATACTTATGCTCCCATCCCCCTTATTTACTTCACTATATCATTTCAGAACACCGTTTGCAAGGATACATTTCGAGTTATTTGTAATATTTTGCAGCTCAATTTATCCTTTTTTTTTTCTCTCCAATTTAAAAAATTAATTTATTTGGGAGCAATTAATTTTAATCATTAATTAATTTAACGATAATTACTTGGAGAGAAAGAAAGAAGTGAATTATTTATTGCTTCACATAATTAGAAAAGTATGAAAATATTAAGTAAGAAAATGAAAGATATGGAGTGAATGCTTAAGGATATATACTTATTAGCAATGATTCAGACTGTTAAACATTTTGAATTAACTGTGCTACTATTAACTGTATAAGCAAGCAATCATAAGCTATTCTTTTGTTTTGACCTTTAACCCCCCCTCTCTCCATTAATGATCGTTTCTGTTTATATCATACCGTAAGAAGTGATCACTTTTCGATTGATCATAACAAAAAAGAATTTTCTTCAAAAATAATTGTGCTTCAATTTAAACTTCGTATAAAGTTCTGAAAAATTTTTCAAATTTATGATAAGCTAACTTCTCACATTTCTTACGATACTTCAAAGAGATACCATCCATTAACATCTTTGCCTCATTCATTTTATGAGAAGGTTAAAGGTTAAAATTAAAGGAAGAAAAGTGTCAAAATTGTCTATAATGAATTCTGATCATTGCTACTGATAACATTTTGGTAAGAGTGATAATTATTGATATAAATCTGATAAAGGTTGTTGTTTTCTGTTTTATTCGCCAAATTTACATTATAAATGAATGTATTATTATAGCCAAGCTTGTTTACTTGTAATTTTCAATGATAATTAAAATGGAACAGTTCAAGAGAATATAGATGAGGACGACGAAGAAATTGCATATAATCATAATTTCATAACATATGATAGTACTATTAGGTTCTTACAAATGTACATTGATTTAATTATTGATAACATCAGGATTAAATAAACGAAGATTCAGAAATATAATGTGACATTGAAGATGCCTGCAAAAGTTCTGTCAAAGTTTCAACAGATATTTATTCGTTAGATCGAAGTTTTTGAGAAATGCAAGCTGCACGATGCGCGTGCCTAATTAGCATAAATCTAAAAGACAAATGGGAGAAGTTATCGGCTGACAGTCGAAGTTCAACAATTTGTACTACTTTGACATGTAGAATGGACTCTACGCCAAACGACATGTGAGTGACACGGCGGCTTAAATAAACGGAGGTTACGTAAATCAAGTCTTACAGTAAGTCCTATGTTGAAATAGTGAACTCAGTGAAATTTATTAAACTGATTTAAAATGAAATGTTTTGACACGTCACTGTGACGCGATAAATCTAATCATTCACGTTTCGCTTTCACTCATCACAAGCATTTACGATAATCTTACGCTGTGACTGAAGCTCAAGGTCACATTAAAGGTCATGTCGGCATAAACACGAA
>JABVXV010000602.1:0-22211 GCA_013365325.1 Dipetalonema caudispina | reverse complement strand
ATAATAATAATAATAATAATAATAATAATAATAATAATAATAATAATAATAATAATAATAATAATAATAATAATAATAATAATAATAATAATAATAATAATAATAATAATGATAATAGTAATAATGATAATAATGATAATAACAATGACAATAATAATAATAATGACAGTTAAAAAACAATATTTCTACGATTAAAAAACTTGAATATGTCTTAGTTAAACTGGTTTTATGATAAATATTAACATAAGTGGACAAATTGTACATTAAAGAAAGAAAGTTAAAGAAAAGTTAAAGAAAGAAAAAAAACGCTACGTGATACGTGAAAGTACAATATATTGTCAGTAGTTTAATTGAGCGTAGAATTTTAATAAAATTCGAATTAATCATTGGAAGAAATGAAGTGAAATTGCTGTTGATAGGATAAATAAGTGGATTAGGAAAAGGGAAATAATAATATAAAGGAGAAGAAGTGATGAAAATTATTGAAACAATATAGTTTCGAAAATCTATTGATGAAATTTGATCCCAATAATATATTATTGCCATTTGACAAGTTTTAATGACAGGAATAAAATTGAATAAATATTGAAATTTTTAATACGGGAACATCTATTTAGTTGAATTTTCTCACTAAAAAATTAAACTATGATAGACTTTCCAGCAGTAATGTTAGTAATAGAAGCAATAACAAAGAGAACTAACTAGTTTAGAAGCATTAGAAGATAAGAACGAATTGAACTTAGTTCTAATTAGAGTAATAAACTTGGGTTTTCACTTTCTTGTATTCTTTTTAGATTTTAGTTTCCATTTTGTTTACATTATGTGATGAAGGAAAATTCAATTTAAGAATTTTAGAATGAAAAATAGACAAGATCGTTAGCTACGAATAACACAATTTGAGTAAAATGGTGATAAACAAACCTTTCTACTTTTATACAATTTACAAAATACATGCAAATTTAAATGTAGTAAAATTTATTTAAATACAATCATTTTTTTCATCGACCAAAGAGAAGCTAATTTTTAATTATTTTTAGAATCTCGTATATAATAATAAAAAGAAGCTAATTTTTTTTTCTTAAAAAATTAATTTTAGCATATATTTCTTGTTTATTTCTTCCCTTTATATTTCAAATTTTATTCCTTATTTATTTATTTATTTTTGTTCAAGGTATTATTTTTGCATAATTATAATGGAAATTTGAAAGAGAAAATATTTAGACAAAGGGAAAAAGGAAAAAAAAAAGGAAATCTTTTATGGTAAGTTGTTTGAATTACCATATGCATACAAACAATATTAATTTTTCAAGTAAGAATTTGAAATTTTTTGTAAAATATCCGTTCTTTCCAATTTTAGAATCTTTTGCCATCCATCATATTTCCAATGATGGATCTAATTTTTTGCATTTCAACAATTTTATTACATTTTTCCTTGACTAATGGAAGCCTCTAAAATTAATTTGTTTAATTTGTCGTATAACTGGCATAAAATTTCAACAAAAAAAAAAAAGATGATTAGACTGGAAATGAAAGATTAAAAAAAACACATACATATATTAAAAATTCATATTACAATGAATAAAATTTGCTCAAAAAATAATGAAAAGAATTTAAATATTTCATATATACTTATACAAGAAAAAAATTTTACTAATGGATGAAATAATTATTGAGCAAAAGAATATTATAATTCCAAGAAAAGGAAACAAAAAAAAACAAAGACGAATTTTTTTTTTTTTACTTGGATTAATAAAAAAGCAATAGAATAAGTTAATTGAAAGAAATTTTCAAAATGAAATAAAATCTAGTAAATGAAAAGATAACAGGTGAACTTTCAAGTTTAATTTCAGGAACTGATTGAAATCATTTTCGATGTGTTAAAATTTGTCAACAGAATTTGATTGTTGCTATTTTGAATTTCCAATCTATTGCTGCTACTGATACTATTGTTTGCTCTACAAAGTTGAAGCTTAATAAATCGAAAGGATACATATGAGATAGAAGACCAGTTTAGGAGAGGGAAAAAAAGATAAGGAAGAGGAAGAGAGGAGGAAAAAGGTGAAGTAGAGAGGAAGAAAGGTAAGGAATGGAAAAATGACCGTTTCAAAAAAAGAATAATTGTCCTTTTTTTTTTTTTTTTTTGTCTTATTTCGAAAAGATCAAATTACAAAAATAGAATAAAATGATGTAAGAATTAGATAGGAGGAAAAAATAATATTGGAATTTTCTGTAAAAATTGGTTAGAAGAAGAACTCATCAATTTTATCAATTTTAAAAAATTTTTTTCAAAAAAAAAAGTGAATAAAAACTTCTTTCTTTCTACATTTGAAAAGTGGAATTAACTTTTGTTTCAATATATTTCCGCTAAAAATCAATATGTAATATACAAAATATACTCTTTCAATTTTATAAATTCCATATTTGTTTAATGTTACCACATTTTTGAGCATATAACTTTTATAATAATATCAAAAAGAAAAAAAAATTTTTTACAACAATAATTTCATTAGCATTAAAGAAATAAATAAAGTATACGATGTATTACAGTAATAATAGTTTTATTGACACTAATAAAATAAAATAAGAAAACATAAATTGCATTTAATCATTAAGTGGAATTAAGAAATTATTAATGTTTAAAAAGGAAAAAGATTATTTTAATGGAAGAAAGTGATGAATATATATAAATACCAAAAAATATGCAAATTACCAAGCTTAGATTATATATTGTAATTTTTTCTTATCCATGAATTCAAAAGCATTTTCATATTTCCATTCAATAGCATTAATATCGAATTATATTTTAAGCCTCCGAAAAAAAAAAAGGACGAAAAAATTATTTTTGATAAAACTGTTATTTTTAATAATACATAAATAAATTCATTGTGAAACATTTTATCTATTTCATAATTCTGCTTAATAGTTAAAAATATTTAATCAAAAAGAAACTTCTATTTGCATAGCATTTAAAATATTATCATAACAAAAAACAAGTATAGTGAATTATTTGCTGTTTTAATTAGTATTTAATTAGTAGAACAAATGTTTAAGATATGATGGAATGCTGAAAAAATAACTTCGATTTAATTACTTGGCATAAGATGGCTTTATTACGATTATAGAATTATTAAATAAATTTTATGTTATCTCATGGATTTATAATAAACCTTTTGATTCAAAACATTTAGGTAACTTGTTGATAATGATTATTTAAGTTAAACGGTTACTTATTTTCTTACTGTTTATTTATCTCACTTTACCAGAAGTAATACTTTTTATTGAAATCTCATCTATCTTGAATTCTAACTCTTATCTAACCTAAATTCCAAGCTTTACTTGTTATATCACTATATTAATTATCAACCTATTTTATTTTTACGACCAAATTAAATGATTAGGTTGGATTTGTTAAAAAGAAAACTGAATCATAATGTCAAAGATTTGTAAATTAAAAATTCTTCTATTGTTAGTTATTTGCTTAATTTTTTTTCTATATAATTTGAAAATTCATTCATCCTAATGAATAAATTCAATGGTTAAAATAATCCTTACTTCAAAATATTAGAGTAATTTTCAAACAAGATTTTTCTTTTCTATTATAAACAAAATTATTTTCAACCGTATCAAAGCTACCATTAAACCAAATAGTGATTTGATTTGTTCATTTGAATTCTCTTGCGAATAATTGAAATTTTATCACAAAAAAAAAAAATCACAGTTCATTATTTATAAAAAAAATTTCTCATAATTTATAATCAAATATAACTTTTATCGAAGTAAACATCGAATCAAAAAAAAAGGCTGAAAAAACAAAATTGATGAGTAATCGATGAAAAATGAGGGAAGAAAAAGTTCTGTTTTCTGTTGATTTATCAAAGAACTGAATGGAATGGAATGGAATTGAATAAAATGAAATACAGTTTGTGAAGAGAGATGTGTACTGTTGTAACACTTGAACGAAGACGAGAAATGCTTCAAATTTTGAAGTACAAGTGGAAAAAAAAGCTTGTTGAAAATTAAACATCGAAAAATCATTTTGAAAGAGTTGTGCGCGAATTTGTCCCACACAACACTTCAAATATATTAAAGTAAATAATTAAATACTTAAGCAATTTGATAATTCGTTACTTTTGTTTACCATTATTACCCAATATTAGACTACTAACGATTAAATTACTAAGGATCAAATTACTAACTGATCAAACAAAACCAATCAGGCATGATTGAGCCAAATATTTGTAATTGTTAGAATAAATTAATATTGTTAGATGAAATTGTTTGTTCTAAGAAAGACGAACGTAAAGAACGTTTAATTTTGTATCATATGCGTATCACGTAGAAGACGTAGTCACGTACTTGCTGCAATAATGAAAGAAACATTGAAATCAACGAATCTTTACGCCATTGATAATATTGCAATTTTTCATACTTAGTAAATAAAACAATGAAGATTGAGATGATAGAATTTCGACTTTCAAATAACAATAAAGATTTTCTAAGGTTTCTTCAGTCTTAAAAGATTTAAATTTTAATTTTCGCCTACGCAGTAGGTGGGTCAAATTACTACCGACTGTAAAATTTATCACAGTTAAATCCGATAATATAACTTCTCAAATGATAAAGCTGATATTTGTCATCATCCCAAAATATTAATTATGAACTTTAATTAGCCACAAGAAGAAAATTTGTTTTTTTGTTTCTAGCAACCTAAAATAATTGAAAATATGCAGTAAAGTGAAAATAAAAAATTCCAAATATTAATAATAGAAGCTAGCACTTTGCAAAAGCTTAGATTAGTATGCAAATTTCGTCACATTCGTATATTTAATTATATGACATTTATTATTCATTTTAACAATGATTATTGACTGATTTTTAACTCATTAAATTTACCTTGTTAATTATTTTTAATATTAATCTCCATTTTATTTGCTCGTTTTCGTCTTATCTTACCGGATTAAACTTATTAGACCAAAATCTATTCAACAAAATGAATATGAATGAAATTAAGACAAACATTTAAATGAATTTGTATGAATCAAAATGAGCTTCCTTGAAATGAAAAAAAAAAGTTTACTCTAATCATTTATTCTTTATTCTTGTTTTTTTTTTTTTTTTTTTTTTTTTGCCAATTTCTTGTCTATTTACAGAAAATTTTTCGCAAACTAAAATTTTTCTTTTAAAAAATAGAATGGATGAATTCAATATTTGAAATGAAAATTGGAAAAAACTGAAATGATGATTGAAAAAAAAAAACTGAAAAGAGAGAGGAAGATGGAAAAAGAAAGAAAAGAGGGAAAAAAAATTGAAGTAAACGATGAAAATCTTTTTATGTCCCTTTTTTTTATTTTATTTTATTTTTTTTTTTTTCAGTGACAATTTTTAGTGAATAAAGAAAAAAGAAAGAAAGGTTATTTGATGAGAATTTCAAACATACAAAAACATAAATCAATGAGCAAAATATTACTGTAAATAAGCAACAAATCGACAAAACGATAAATTAAAAATGCATTGAGAAATAATTGGATGAAATTACCATCGATTAAAAAGGTATTAATAATTGATAAAAAAAAAATTTTTTTTGCCATTCTTATTCTTCTTTCATCTCCATCTCCTTTTTTTTCCTCTCTCTCTCTCCTCTCTCTCTCTCTTCCTTGTCTTTAAAAGATACTACGAAGAACTTAAAAATATGAAGGTGATGAAAGAGGAGAAAGAAGAGGTGAAGGAAAAAGAAAAAGATAATAAGTTATGATTATTCATACAAAACTAAATTTTTGTTAATGATGTTTTATTTGAATTGACAAAAGTTGAAGATGTGAGGCTGCCTAAATGGGGAAAAAAATAAGCCAAGAAAGGAAAATGAAAAATTAGTGGGAAAAAAAAAAGTGCCAAGAAGGGAAATGAATGAATGATGAAAAAAGAAAGGGTTAAGAAGAGGAATGAGAAAGTTGAAGATGTTAGAAGAATGAATGAAGATGTAATGTATCAATCGGATATGTAATATACACAAAGTAGTCGAAACTTTCTTGCTTTTCAATTTTACTGCAAAATTTAAGCGAGAGCTATAGCTGAAGTAAAATTGATTAATACTATTAGTGCTATTATCACTATCACTATTACTATCATTTCTACTACTGCTATTATCACTATCACTATTACTATCATTTCTACTACTGCTATTATCACTATCACTATTACTATCATTTCTACTACTGCTATTATCACTAGTATCATTATCACTGCTACTATTGCTACTACGCATACTTATTATCAATAAGAAGCATTGAAGAAGAAGAGAAATAGAAAGACTTTCAAATATAATTATATAATTGTTATTTTAGGGAGAAAAAAAAAGGGAAAAAATGAAATATGAATAAAATTAAATTAATGAATTCATTAAATTATTCAAATAGTGATAAAAAATAAAATTAAAAAAAAAAGAATTGGAAAAAGTGGAAAAAATAAGGAGGAAAAAGAAAATGTTAATTAATGAATAAATTTTATCAATTTTTGATGAAATTTGTGTGTAAAATTAGAAGATGCTAACAAAATTAATTTATATGTGTTGTACATATTTTACATTCAATGATAAAGATAATTCAATTAATTGTGAAGCTGATTTAATTATGCCAACGATTTCATCATGTAAAACTAATTTTATTAATGATGTTATAGTATATGGGTTTTAATTTCATTAAACAAGTGCTATCAAATGGCATTTGGTAATTAATGTGAAAATATCTCTCGAAAATAATTAATTAAAAAGAGTTATTATTGCTTCTAATAAAATCAGAATAATCTTTTTTATTTAATTATTCTATTTAATGGATAACATTTTTTTCCTTTGTTTTTTCCAACCAATCTTTTTCTAACAAAAAAAAAAGAAAAGCAAAAAAGGAAAAAATAAAATTGCTTCAAACGTTTATTTAACTGTCATTTTTCTTTTTCTATCATGAAAATGTGATAACTAATTTTATCAGATTGTCGCAAATATTGTCACATTTTTTTTTTTTTTGTTTTTTTCAACGAATCTCTTAAAAATTGCTTTCTTTTATTTTGGGTACAATTTTTTTTTTCAATTAAATGATTTCATTTCAACATTTTCCTCTTCATCCTTCTTGTCTTATACATTCTTGGCTTCTTTTCTATTTTGTGACATTTCATCCTTCTTGTCAGTTTGTCACTTCGTTTGCATTCCTCATCTTATCAATTTCTTACATTTGAGAAGAAAAAATGATAGAAGGACAAACTGATAATGCTAGATGATTCCACACACTTAATTATATGAAAAAAAGATAGTAATTATAAGTTTTTAAATTTAACACTAAAAATTCAATTTTAATCAGTTATCTTACTCGAAAATTAACACACAATATAGTTTATTGAGCGAATTTTGATCCAAATATCAGAAGGTCAAGATGAAAATATTTCAATTTATTGTTGTTTTTGTATAGCTCTGAAATGATAAAATTTTTCGAAATTTATTATTTCACAAATAGTATTTAAATCACTTCCACTTTAAAATTTACATAATATTCATTCGTCCTTTCTGTAATATTTTTTTACAAGCAATTAAATATTTGCATGAAAAGTTTGGGAATATGAAGGAATCAGCAGTGATTTAAATCAGAATTAAAATAAGCAAAGAGATATTGAGTATGTCCGAGGAATTTATGAAAATTCATGAATGAAAGATTATTTTGTTTTCTGTATAATGTAAAGTGCAATTGAAGCAATTTAGGAATTCTAATCAAATTGCTGAAACTACCAATATTATTACTTTTAGTCATATTATACTTTCCTATTAGTTTTTTCTAATTGAAAGCTTTGATTAGGAGTTTTAATTGGGTAAGAAATGAACAATTTGGCGAATCAAGAAAGTATGATAGCAGCAATTTATCAAAATAT
Source organism: Dipetalonema caudispina (assembly GCA_013365325.1). Lineage (NCBI taxonomy): Eukaryota > Metazoa > Nematoda > Chromadorea > Rhabditida > Onchocercidae > Dipetalonema > Dipetalonema caudispina. The sequence continues at coordinate 14,303 of JABVXV010000602.1, read as the reverse complement.
CAAGTTGTGAATTTTAAATTTTTTTTTACTTTTTTGTTTAATAATGAAAATTAGAGAAGATAGAGAAGCAGATAATTCAATCCTGTAGATGAATAATACAGCAATCATTCTGGTTTGGGGTTGTATCAACCATCCAATCATTTGCTGCTAATTAACTGTTGACTTCAGTAATTAATCGAAAGGATATGATGAAATAAAGAAATTCCTTTTTTTTTACATCAAATTTTTGCTTTTATTGCAACAATCTATGCTAATTTCTTTTCCCCCAAATTTAAAATTAAACAAAAAAAAAAATTCTTTTCTTTTTGCAAACCAATCACTTCTAAAATTCATCTCATAAAATTATCACATTATAGTGTAAGAACATGATAAGTAAGGTAATATTTACGTCGTTCTAGAGAAATACTGTCACGTAGCACGTAGAAACACGTGATGATTTCATGAGAATAACGTGGAAGATATATACAAAAATTTAAACTATTTGAAAACTTCTGGAAGTTAATTCTTGAAATTTCTCTATTGTTAAGGATAAAAGTATTATCAATGGAATAGCATCAATATAATTTGAAATTAGTTTGAAAATTGAATTTCACAACAGTATTGAAAAATTTAATCTAGTTTTGAGCAAAATAAATTAGCAAGAAGTATTCTTCCCTATGCATCGAAAATTGTAATTGTGAATGCATGTATTGTTAGCAATTTTAACTTAAACAAAATCAAATCCAATTTTTTTTCTTTTTAAATTCAATTCAAATTAATTCTAACATATATCTATATCTATATATATATAAGAATACGGTATGAATTTATTTTAAATAAATAAGTAGCAACAAATCAAAAGAAATTTAAAAAGAACCTTCAACATAGCTTATGCGAATTTACATTAAGTCTGCTAAAATGTAAAATGAAGCTCATCTCATCCTCATCAAGTCTAAATCATTTTTCATCCGGCAACAGTCGGCGCAGCTGCTGATCCAAAACTTGGTAATTTTGTGTCTATCAAGTGGTTTATTCGTAAAATCGTTTTCCTTGAAATAATTTCTGAACGAATAAAAAGAAAATGAAAAAAAAAAAACAAAGGAACCATATAAAATATTCAATTAATTATATTTTAAAAAATTGATGAAAAAAAAAAAAAAACAAAGAAACATTTTTTTTTTTTACACATTTCTTCCATTAATGTTGCATAATTTCATTTTAAAAATAATTACGGAGTAAATTTCATATACATTACCTTACTAATCGTATTTTCATACCATTCTTTTAACAGACAATATTTTATAATAATCTTTAATTATGTTAATGATAATACTTGAATTGTTGTCAGTTTTATTAATCACTTATTATATTAATGATGCATTGAATAATATTACTACGAATATCTTTTAACTTTGTTTTAAAATTATTTTACTAATCGTATAAATCAAGAAAATATTTGTAAAAATTTCCGACTCTTTCTTTTGCATCCTTTTTTTTCTTTTTTATACCTCTCTCTCTCTCTCTCTCAACTCATTTAAATATAAATTGTTGATTATCTCATTTTCTCATTTTTTTTTTTTAGCTAATGAAAAGAATGAAAATTTTCCTTTTTTAAATTTCTCAAAGATTCTTCTGAAAGATATTCCTGTTAAATATTTATATATATATATATATATATCTTTTTTTTTTTCAAAGTTCTTGATATCATCTGAAATGAATTATACAAAATGAATTTGACCATGGAAGAGAAAGGGAAAATACAAAACAAATAGACAAACAATAATTTGCATTTAACGATAAAATATTTTCATTTATTATACTCAAAAATCATAAACAAATATAATATTAAATAAATCGACCACTATTTGTTTACATAATAATGAATAAATGCCTTGAGGGGATAAGAAAAATAAAAAGTAAAAAAAAGCAACTTGAAAAAAAAGATCTTAATTAAAAATAAGAATAGAAAAAATTTATTTTCATTTAATATATATAGAAGAAGGAAACAAAGGAAAAAAAGGCATTACATATTCATAAGAGGATGATAAAAATGGAAAAAAAAGGTTTTAGGGATTGCTTAATTTTAGGGATATATTTAAAAAAAAAAAACTTCGTTTTTGTTGAATTTTTAAACGAATTATTTCAAAAAATTCATAAAATTAAATTAGTGATGAAGCAATATTATGAATTTTCTAAATAGTTAGATTGTTGAATTTCAATGACTGTTCATTTTATGTTATTAGCATACAGGGACAATAAAGATCTTTATGTAATATTAATTCAAAATTTGATCAATTAATTAAGACATAATTAACTGATCCTTAGTATGTAATATATTCAGCTGAGAAGCTCATTTTATCCCAATATATTTACTTAAAAAAGTAAAAAAGAAAAGAAAAGAAAGGGAAACGTCTTTTCTTTTTTGATTAAATATGAATTCGAAAATAATTAACAACATTTAAAAATGAAAAATTATTTTTTAACATATATAAATTATTCCATTCGAATTTCGTAGGTTAATTTAAACTAAATTAAATAGTATAAATATTTGAAAGCATATTTAACGAAATTGTAATAATTGAAAAATTTTTGAAATAATTATAAGTCATAAATCATATTAATCAAATTTTATGAATGAATTCTGATGAAATTGATAATATAAATATCTAAAAGTAAGCAAATGTAGCGTATTTCATGTAATTTTAGGTGAGGAAGTAATGATTAAATCATCAAAACAAACTCATCACTTTTCAATTTATCAAATTTTAAACTTTCATTTCACACTTGAAAATGTTAGTCGCTTTTTATCCTCGCATAAATTGTTCATCGATACGAGCGCATAATGTATTTGCTTAACTAACATAAATTATAACAGCTGTTTCTTTCGGAAAAAAGAAGCAAAAAAAAAAAGTTAAAAAGGTAAAAGTGTGTACTTATGTAAATTAATTAGTATGATTATTTTTAGTTAATACTTTGCACCAAAAAAAAAAAGGACCGAAAAGAGGATGTCCGAAAAATTGAACAATTGCTCATTTTAAAATTAATTTAATTTTTAACTTTCTAAATGATCGTAACTGAAAAGATGGTCACAATGATTTCTTTTTTTTTTTTAATTCGATTTATTAAAAAATTGAACAAACGCAAGAACGTATTTTTTTTTTGCTTATTTTTTTTTTTACAAATTAATATTATTACATTATTGATATGAATAAATATTGCTTACGCAATGATCCTTGCTTTATTAGAGTTCAAAAAACGTAACATTTTCAAAACAAAAAAAAAAAAAAAAAAAAAAAAAAAACAAGAAACAAAAATTGAAATGAAAACAATAAGTTATAAAGGTGGACATCGAATTAAATTTATTGCAATTCATTAATTAATACAAGTATCATTTCAGTGAGTGATAAATTAGGACAAATTGATACGTACGATATTACTTTGAACACAAAAAACCTAAGAAATCTTCACGCTCTCTCTTTTTTTTTTCCTTTTTTAGTTAGATTTGATAAATTACTAACATTTGCAAGATTAGGGAAAAAATTAAAATATGCAATAATTAACCGAATGTTTGAGTAATCTGAATATTAAATACGGGAACTAACCGGATATTTTCATATTTATAGAAAAAGATTAATAAGGTAATAACATATATCTGTTAATAGAAAGATAGAAAAGAAATGAAAAATACATGAATTATATTTGGATGTTGTTTTTTTTTTTTTTTTTTTTTGTACAAAGAAATTGATAACAAAAAAAGGGTAGTAGAATATTAAAGAGATAGCAGGGATTGATAAAATCTTTAAAATAAACTGGCATTAATAATAAAATTGACGATATCAGTGAGTGAGAGTAATTTATCTAAAATAGGAAGCAGAAAGAGAAAAAAAAAAAAGTAAAATTGTTTACACTGATTCATTTTACTTTACAATATATAATGCAAATGTTTTTTTGAAATTGTTTGCATTCATTGAAATTGTTTGAAATGTAAGCAAAGCAAAAAAAAAAAATAATTAATTAACAGAAAATTACATGTCGAAAGAATATATTACAAATGAACTTATTTAAAAAAAACAAAAAATTATAAACGATTTATTTCTGATGCAAATAGTATTAGCCTAATACAATAAGATATTATAAAATTTACAATTTATTAGCAGAGATAAGTCAAATTTTTACTGTATATTTTTTCCTTTTTCTGCAAAAATTTGATTATATTAAAAAAAAAAAAAATATAAGATTTCTTGTAATTATTCATTTAATATTTGATCATTTTCATTATGTATATTTTAGATAATCAATTTAAAATTTGTTTAATATAAATATATCAAAGTGGAAATAATTATACCAATTCTTACTATTCTCGTTACAAAAAAAAAAAAAAAAAAAGAATGCAAAATTTCTCATAATCATTAATTTAATATTCGAATATATTTTGGATAATTAAATAAAAACTCATTAAATATAAGTGTTTTAAATTAGATGTAATTGCACCAAATTTATTACTATTTTTATTGTAAAAAGAAAGAAAAGAAATTGTTTGGTTGGTAATTTGTTGGTAACAAACAAATGATCGATTAATTTTTGATTACATTTGCGATTTGGAATTATTTTTGTCGACTAGTATGGTAATGTCATCAGTATCATTCATTTCAAATTGTTCGATTCAACAGGACCGATCAATCAGGTGATACATTTTTCTTCTCCTTTTTGTAAATAATATCGGATTGATAGTGTTGGTATGGATGATGAGATCGGGAAATGATAGTATGCTTACTGTTTGAAAAGTTTTTCCTTTTTTTTTTTTTTTTTTGTTAATTATTATATCTGATGAATTTTATGATATAAATTGATAATTTAGTAGAATTGTTTTTAATTAATTTAATAGAACTATATGATTTTCTATAACATTTATTGAATTATATATTAATTTAAAAAATCATTTGCTTTTGATTACTTTGAAATGTATTATAATTAAAAATTGCAAATAAAATTGCACGAGAGAAAATCACTTTTAATTACTTTAAAACATATAATAATTAAATATTGACATAAGATCACGTGAGATCAAAATTTAACTATTGATCACAAGTATTTGAGTTATCAATTCTCTCATAGTATGAAATAACAACACAACTCGTATGTCTAATTCATTTCACATCCCAATTTAATTACTCTGCTTTAACAAACAAGAATTATTATTAGTTTAAATTTATGCGATGGGATTCCTCTCTCTCTCTCTCTCTCTTTGTCGTTTTTTATTAAATATTATTCAGTTTCAACTTGGCATGTTTTCATTTTTCCAATCTTTTTTTCAAAACATTACTAAATTTTTTATTTTGAATTTTTCCCTTTAAATTTTATTTAACACACATTTCAATAATTCATCAGTTATTACTTTGATGAAAATTAAATCCCATATAGTGAATGAGTAATTTTATAATTGATAATTTCTCAATTGAAAATTACATATTATATATATAATTTAATTTTTATTTCTCATCTCATACAAATCAAAAATTTCTCTTTTTTTTAACTATAAAATAAATTTTTTGCACTAAATATATGATATAAATGAAAATTAGCGAATTTTTTAAATTTTTTTTGGTGTTATTTAAGTTAATCAACCGTTGCTCTTTCGCTTTTTAAAGTAAAAAAAAATCAGGGAAAGATAGAGGGGGAGAGAAAAAAAGGAAGAAAGAGTGGGAGAAGAAAAAAGGGAAAATTTTGGATGGGAAAATTATAGATGAAATCAATCATTCAAGGTTATCGGTTAATATTTAATAGTTTGATTAGGTAAAACAAACTATGTATTTATATATATGTATATGGAGGTGAAAGAAAGGGGGAGAGAAAGAGAGAAAGAAGGAAAGAAAAACTTTAGAAAGATGAAAATGAGTGAACAAAAGAATTTGGAACGAAATGATATTTGTTTAATAATTTTAATCTTAAGGTAAAAGAGAAAAAGAGTAAAGAAAAAAAAAAAAAAGATTTGGGATGATTTTTATGCTTACTGTAAATATTTTTAATGAATTAATAGAAATAGTATGGAAAAAGAGAGTAGAGAGAGAGGAGAGAAATAAGAAAAAAACTTTGTTCAAACAATCATATCAACAAGATAGTTAACATTTCGTTTTGTTTACTACTTCCACTCTTTCCAACAATGTTTTAATTTATTTTTCTCTCTTTCTCTCTCTTCTTTCTTTTTTCTTTTTTTTTTTCTAAATCAAACTTTTGAAAAAAAAAATCTTTTTAAAGAATAATTGTTTAAATTTACTTAAAAAATTTAATTCCAGCTAATAAAATATTTGAATTATTTCATGCGAATAACATATGATCATTTGTTTTCCTTTAACTTAATTCATATAATGAACAAATTTATTGATTAGATGAAAAAATTAATTCGTTTCTCTCTTTTCAAACTTTTTTTAGTTTGTAGTTTTTTTAATTCATTCAAAAATTAAAGAAATTTTGAAATTTATTTTTTTTTACGCCGAAATGTTTTATTACTTTTTGATCACAAATGATTTGAGATATCATTTAACAAAATTCGATATCAAGTTTCGCTTCTTGGAAATGTAGAAAAATGATATTTGGATGCATTTTGTTAAATTTAAATTAAATTTTTTTTTTTACTATTTAATAAAATTCTCCAAAGAAATATGATTGATGTTTTTCTATATCTTAGCTAGTGCATTTCTTTCAGTCAAAGGGATCGAAAATTAATAGAACCGGAATAACTTCTCAGGAAAAACCTTTATCAAAAATGCAAGGATTTCGAACAAGATTATTATCAACCGGTGAATTGATCCAACCAGTTGAGCAAGTATTTGATCAAATGAAAGAAATGGAAGATCAATTAGATCCTTTATTCTTCAAAGTTTGTTTATTTATAATATCTAATAATCATAGTAGTATAGAAGTATATGAGTACAAATAATTTGATCGGAATATGAAAAACTGTAACGAAGAATTTTGCAAGTTTTGCAAGTATAAAATATAAAGGTTTTTTTTTTCTGCAAATATTATATTATTTGTATATTATATGCAGATGGTGGATTATTACTTTGATAAAGGAGCTGCAGTAATCATGCCGAAACTTGCCGAAGAGCATCCATCACGTGAGATGTCGAAAGAAGCAAAACAGAAATTTGTTCATGGAGTCATTGCTATGATTAAACCGGCTAGTAAAGTTTGTTTTTTTTTTTTCCTAAAATTGTATTTAATAATTATCACTTCAAAAGATATTATTTTGTTAATTTAGCTAAAATTTTCGGGAAGTTTTTGAATTAAATTTTTAATAAAACTCATAATAATATATATACAGGTACTGCATATAACATTTCCGGTTAGACGTGAAGATGGAACATTTGAGATGATTGAAGCTTGGAGAGCTCAACATTGTGAACATCGAACACCAACAAAAGGTGGCATTCGTTACGCTGAAAATGTAGGCGAAGATGAGGTAGAAATATCAGTGATTGAAAATTCTGAAATAAAAAAAATTTGGAATTTCACAAGTTTTACATTTTATTTGATGATTTCAGAAACAAAAGTTTTTGCAAGTAACAAATATCATCTTCAACATTTTAAAATTGCATTTTCAAATGAAATAGCAAGATCAATGAAAAGAAATATATTGGCGTTTCATTTTATTATTTTGGAAAATTTCTAGTATAATAGGAAAAATTAAATGGAAAATCTAAAAAATTTGAAATTTTACGATCAGGTGAAAGCACTTTCTGCTCTGATGACATACAAATGTGCCGTAGCTAATATACCATTTGGTGGTGCAAAAGGTGGTGTAAAAATTGACCCAAGCAAGTATTCCGAATACGAAATTGAAAAAATCACTCGTCGTATGACAGTAGAATTTGCCAAGAAAGGATTTTTGGGCCCAGGAGTCGACGTTCCTGCACCAGATATGGGTACTAGCGAACGGGAAATGAGTTGGATTGCGGATACATATGCACAAACAGTTGGATATGCCGATAAGGATGCATATGCTTGTGTTACTGGTAAACCGATTGTTACTGGAGGTACTTTTTCTTTTTTCGGTGAGAAAAAGAAAAAACAATCTAACAAAAAAAAATGTGTTTTTGTTTATTTTTGATATGTAGTATATTTGAAGTAAAAAAAAATTGTTTATATTTACATACAATCCGGAAATGTTAGAATAAAACTACAGGAATTCATGGTCGTACAGCAGCAACCGGACGTGGTGTATGGAATGGTTTGGAAACATTCTTAAATATTACCGAATATATGAGTAAAATAGGTTTAAAGCCTGGATTAAAAGGAAAGAAAATTATTGTTCAGGTATTAAAAATGAATATTTTTCAAAAAAATAATGATTAAATTCAAAATAGAAATGAAGTTTATATTTTTTCAATATTTCAATCTAAAATTTGTAACTGTTATAATTCAAGGGTTTTGGTAACGTTGGTGCCCATACATCACATTTCGTATCAGCCGGTGGTGGAATAATTATTGGTGTTCAAGAATATAATTATTCGGTGTATAATCCAAATGGATTGGATATTGAGGCATTAATCAACTATGTTACATCGCATAAAACAATAGTGGTAATTTAAATTTTCATTTGTATTTTTATAGGGAGGGAAAAAAAAGAAACAAAAAAAAATGTAAAAATTCAATTTTCAAATTTTATAAATGGCGATGAATTTAAATATTTGCAATAAATGATGAATATTGAATTGGAATTTATAGGATTTCCCGGGAGCTGAAGTATATGAACCACATGGTGATCTGATGTATGAGGAATGTGATGTTTTAATTTTGGCTGCATGTGAAAAAGTAGTCAATAAAAATAATGCAAGCAAAATTAAGGCTAAGGTATGAATTTGAATATTTGGAAGGGATAAGTCAAAAAGGAATGTTTTAAAAAGTGAGAATGGCTGATTAAGTGATAACAAACTTTATTCGAGTGATAATGGATGTCACTCATATTATTTTATGGAAATGAGGCAGTAAAGATGAGAAAAGGTTAAAATAATGTGATATTCCAGGAATAAATTATCAATACAAAAGTTATGGTAGTATATATTTCAGGTGATAAATAAAGGTACCATTGAAAAGATGAGATATTTTCAATTCTGATATCATGCGTTTTATTAGAACAATGGTAACAAATAAATGATATATTTCTCTAAATTAGGGTTACAATAAATATTTCGAAGTAGGGATTAAAATTGCAAGAAAAATTTGATAAAATATGAAATTGAAGTACTATAAGGAATTAATTTTGTTGAAGGTTATCGTCGAAGCCGCAAATGGTCCAGTAACACCAGCAGCTGATAAAGTTTTATTAGAAAATAATAACTGCATAGTTATACCTGATTTATTTATCAATGGTGGTGGTGTTACGGTGTCATTTTTTGAATGGTTAAAAAATTTGAATCATGTCAGTTTTGGTCGACTTACTTCAAAACATGAAATTGATTCCAGTTATGATTTATTAGGTAAAACTATTTTCATTTATTTATTTGTTTTTTTTTCTTCAGATTCCTTTAGTCTTTTTTTAAATTTTAATTTATTTAAAGTTGTTTTTATTGCTTTTAACATGTGAATTTTACATAATACTTATATTTCTCAGCAAGTGTCCAAGAATCATTAAATCGTGAATTTGGGAAAAGTATCAAAATTGAACCATCAGAAGGATTGAAAAGCCGAATCAGTCAGAAATCGGAGGAAGAGATCGTTTATTCCGGTTTGGAATTCAGCATGCAAAAATCAGGTACGCATAAAATTTTATTGCAGAAAAGTTTTTCCATCCTTTTCTTTTATCTTTTTCTTAAGTAAATCTAAATTTATTTTTTATGAATGTTTTAAAAATTGGATCATTATTTTGCATTTCCATACTTAAGGAAATGAACTAATTCTAGCAGTTTTTAGATTTTGATTTACACGAATTAGTTTGTATAATTTTTCTTTTTTGTTTTTTTCAAAAATATATTTGTAAAATTTCAAAGAAATTTTTGCCAAATAGTTATCGGTTGCTAACTGCTTCAATCGTTTTAATCTTCAACATATCAGCATAAATTTATACTTACAATTAATCATTATTCAATCATAATAAAATAATTCAATTTTTTTTCAGCTCATGATATTATAAAAACGATAGAAAAATACAATCTTGGCTTGGATATACGTACTGCTGCATATGCAACAGCTATAGAAAAGATTTACAATACATATCGTTCATCTGGTTTTACATTTGCATAACTGAAAATAAATATCAATCAAATTTTTTTTTATCATCTCAAATTATGTTATCATCATTTGTTTAACAAAATTAAATGATAGTTTCAAAAATAAACATTTCTTCTTTTTGTTGTTGTTTCTTTGACAAATGCAAGGAACGAAAATATGCACGGAAGAATTTTGGAAAAACTTCAGAAAAATTGGACTAATTAATGGAAATTTAGTGAATAATTTTACAAAGAAATTATAGGATTTCAACATGAGAAATTTTATGCAAAAAAAAAAAAATTCATATGGAAGTGTTTAATCAATGTCTTACAAATAAAAAAATTAAAATTTAAACAAATACTAAAATCGTGTATTCTTAATACTAAAATGAAATCGAAAAAATTAATATAAATTAGAAGTTATGCACCCTACTTTGTATTTATTCATATTTGGAATAATATTTGGAAAAAAAAATGAAAATTTGAATATGTTTGAAATAGAAATATTACAAGCAATAACTTTACATTAAAAAAAGTATTTATAGTAATTGATAGAATCATTTAAGCCATTTTCATTTCATAATTATTTAGTAGTCTATTTCGTTCTTTTAATTCTAGTAAGAGAAAATCAGGATGCCAGCACCGGTACGTACGCAAAGGTCACGAACGATTCGTCGTGTTCCACCTGTGAGACGTCACATTCAACGCAAAGTTGTGCGTTCAGTGCAGTATGATTTCCGTCTACATTAGATAAATTTTAACATGGACCAAACATCTTACACAGAAATTCCCAATCATTTTCTATAATATATCGTTATTTGTGATAAGTACGAGACAAATTTTGAGACATCAAAATGACTTAATTATAAGTAACAATTAACGCATTATCTTTATTATCACTAACTTTCAATTTCTCTACGTTTCCGGTTCAGGAAACCATGCCGAAATATCCTAACTCCATGGCATTTGATGATATATATCAATAATGCAAGTATAACATACGCTCGCATATCGTTTCAGACGTCGTCGTCGTTCACGCTCACCATCTAGTTCACGTTCACGTTCATCAAGCAGTAGTAGCAATAGTTCACGATCATCTCGAAGCCATAGTCTCAGACATAAACATTCTCAAAAGCGACGTATTTCACGCAATTCACGAAGACGTTCAAATTTTGTAATGCCCCTTTATGGTACCAATGGTACCATAATAGTTGGTTATGTACGACCATGTCGTACCGGTGTCAGATTGTGGTATTCAATTCAATTTGTCAAAGCTTTTCCTTGCAATTTTTTTATTGACTTTACAAATCTTCCCTTTACTGTCTTTTTTGTTTTTATAGAAATTGTTTCCATAGATGAAAATTAATAAATTTCCAGCCCACGGAATGATTGAATAATGAAATGATTACATGAAATAGAAGAAATGGAATTACGAAACATAACAAATAAGAGTTACTAATTTCTGATTCTTAATTCTGTAACATAACATTATGTCCCATTGATAATATAAACTGAATATAATAAAGTTTTCAACAGTTTTTCATCGTTTTTATGAGGAGGAATAATTTAAGAGATAATTTTGAAATTTAAAGATATTTTCAAAACTCGAAACTTTCATATCATGCTTAATAAAAGTGTTTTATGTTTAACAATTGATATTCTATTGATCCAAAATTTTTACATCTAATATTTGATCTTATCAGTTGAACAGTGTTATGTTCCAATTTCGCCGGTTCAATACTTTTACATTTATGGTATCTAACAAATCTTTTTTTATACCCGGATTTACAATCGGAATTATAAGCAAACTGAATCTCAGTTTAACATCATATGTGCAATTTTGGTTCATCAAAAAATTTTATTCAACACAAATATCACACATGCTATAGTAATCTCCTGTTTTATTAGGAAAATTATGAAACTACGAAAATTATGAAAGGTTAAGTGTCTATTTATTTGAACAGGAAGTAGAATATTATTAAGAGATCAAAATCGAAGACAATTGCGCCATTTAGTAATATGTTATTAAGTTGGCGGAGCAAATTAATTTGATAGGCGTTTCAAGCTAGATTAAAATTGATGACCATTTAGTGTTATCGGTAGCCGCCAACTTTATTTTTTGCTGAACACATTTTTCGAATGCTTTATTTTGAGATGTATGAATACAACGATAGGAATATATTTACATTAGCAGAGAATGATCAGACAATCACATTTAATTATATTCCTTCGTTGTCTTCCATTTATCGTTTTAGAGATTGTATTCGATTGGAAGGTTCTTACGACGAACCATACCATCACCCTGGAACCATTCACGACGGAACTGTTTGGCTGCACCATCCGGTGTGTTGGTCCATTCGATGGTGATACGATCGTTGTTGATATCTTCCTTCGATGCATCGAATGTATCACAAGAAACCGCCATAAGAACATTTTCCTTCGGATCCAAAACACCACATGGCGGATCGACGCCTAGACGGCGCATATTGGTCGTTTTGATAGCCCAACCGATACGACGACCACCAGCATTGGTAATCTGAAAAATTTGTTACCTGTATTTAAAATGGTTCTAGTTTACGGTATTATATCTTTTAATAAGCTGTCACATTCTTGATCCTGCTACCATTATTTGATGATCCATCAATAGAGGGATACCTTAATGTGGTAGGTATGTTTGTCATCGTATGGAGCGTTGAAGACGATTTTCGACCCCGGTTGAGTGTGGATATCACCCGGTGGAACCGATTGCGCCATTAGAAGATACCAGTAACTTCTGCGACCGCGGTGCAACCAAACAACCAACTAATTTGATTTTTAAGATTTTACAACAGCTTTTATGCAATTCTTATACAGCAATTATTTTGGAAAAATTTGTATAATTTGGAATGTATTTGCATTTAGAATTATTCAGAATTTCAAAAATTTGGCAGAATCAAATCAAATTATTTGAATTTTTTCTTTTGTAATTTAAGAAAATATAATGAGAAATAAAGAGGAGTAAAAGAAATTGTTTCAATTTCGCATAGTCAAAAAAATTGAAGAAAATTTACATAAATTATAATTTTAGCAATTTTTATCCCAATGTTTGATGATGTAAATACCAGAAATTTTTCAAGAATTATAGAAACTTCCATGCATAATTATACATTTCCTCTTCTTTGCATATTCATCAGTAAATGAATGTTGCAGAATTTCTGTAAATACAAATTTTTATGAATATTGGCAAAATTTAATTAAGCAAAATTTTTGTTACTGTATAGAAATGACAGATGGTAAGATGTCAAGAAATGAGCAGTTAATTATCAGAAATAACTCACTCCATATCATTAATTAAGTTAGGTAAACTGAAATACACTGACTGGAATCAATGAAATAAAACTTTAATTACTGGGACAGAGTAAAGATTAGATAACTTACCTTTCCAGCAAATCGAAGATTCTACATTTCAGAAATTAAACAAAAGTTTGTTTAAATGTTGTCAAAAGATGAATGTTACAGTTTTTTTTTAAATAAAAATTTCACTTTTGAATTTTTTATCACAGACTCCTTTTTCCTCTCTCACCTTCTTCCTCTTGTCATTTAGGATCGAAAAGGTTCAATTGATAAGAAAAGCACCGAACAATAGCAAAAGTTTTAAAATAAAATACTTTGCAACTAGAGAAATGTAATATAAAATGAATCCAATGCAACAATGACAAACTGAAAGACCAAAAAAAAAAGCCTCAAATCTTTTCTTGAACTGATTTAAATTTAGAGAGAAGAAATGAGCTTGATTTGAAATTCCCATTCATGATGATTTTAAAACAATTATTTCGATGCAAAAGAATTTAAAAATTTCTTAATCTCATCATTGTTTCTTCTTTCCTTCCAATCAGTCCATTCTATCAAATAACTAAGTATCGCAATCATTCATTTACATATTCTTGTCGCGAAATCTAAATGAATTTCGCGAAAAAAGGGATAAAACATTTCTTATAATTAAAGTAATTGATATATCATTTCGTAATGAAACAATTCTTCTTATAAATTGTTAACATAAACCATTTAACTTATACTCATCCTTGTCTAAGATGAGATATTAACAATGCGTCTTTGTTGTCTGTGGTTAAGATATGC